>VZQC01009623.1:51433-196806 GCA_009823505.1 Rhizomys pruinosus | reverse complement strand
GTGTCGTGCAATGCCGCGGAGGTCAGAAGAGGGTCTCGGATTCCCCTGGAACTGGAGTTCTCCTGGAATTGGAGTTACAGACGGTTCTCAGCCGCCATGTGGGTGCTGGGGATCAAACCCGGGTCCTCTGCAAGAGCGTCGGTGCTCTTAACCGCTAGGCTATCTCTCCAGCCCCAGTTAAGAATATTTGTAATAAATAAAATTTAAAAACAAAGGAGGGGGGGCTGGAGAGATGGCCTAGTGGTTAAGAGCGTCAACTGATCTTGCAGAGGACACGGATTCAATCCCCAGCACCCACATGGTCGCTGAGAACCATCTATAACCCAATTCCAGGAGAATTCCAGTTCCAGGGGAATCCGACACCCTCTTCTGACCTCCGAGGCATTGCATGACATGGGTGCACAAACCTACATGCAGACAGTACGTTCATACACATAAATAAATAAATAAAATTTTAAAAAAAGGAGGGGGCTGGAGAGATAGCCTGGTGGTTAAGAGCGCCGATTGCTCTTGCAGAGGACCTAGGTTCAATCCCCAGCACCCACATGGTCACTGAGAACCATCTATAACTCAATTCCAGGAGAACTCCAGTTCCAGGGGAATCCGACACCCTCTTCTGACCTCCGAGGCATTGCATGACACGGGTGCACAAACCTACATGCAGACGGTACATTCATACACATAAATAAATAAATAAAATTAAAAAAAATTAAAAAAAGAATATTTGTGCTGCTCTTACAGAGGACCAGAGTTTGATTCCCAGCTGTCATATCAGACTGCTCACAACCACCTGTAATTCCAACTCCAGGGGATCTGCTGCCCTGTTTTGGTCTCCCAGGGCACCTGTATACCCATATGTGTACACACACAAAGACACAATGTTAAAAAAATGGGGCTGGAGAGATGGCCTAGTGGTTAAGAGCACCGACTGCTCTTGCAGAGGACCCGGGTTCAATCCCCAGCACCCACATGGCGGCCAGAACTGTCTGAAACTCCAATTCCAGGAGAACTCCAGCTCCAGGGGAATCCGAGACCCTCTTCTGACCTCCGCGGCATTGCAGGACACGGGTGCACAAACTTGCATGCAGACAGTACATTCAAAACACATACAGAAATAAATAAAATTAATAAAAAAAATTAAAAAAAATCATACATGTGTCTTCAGACCTAATTTGGCTTTTCTACAAATTTTGGTGGTAAACTAGGTTTGGTTTATTATATAATCAGTTGATTTATTATATAATTTTATAATGATCTATCTTCTTTAATTTTTTTCATATTTTAACAAAAGTAATTAATTTATGAGTAACAAGCATCCTTCATGTAAAACCTAAAGCAGTTGTGCCCAAAACATAGCCCAAAGGTCCCACAAGCCCAAGGGTCCCACCACCTCCAGCGAGGGGCTTGTATGTAAATAAAGTTGATCAAATGAGATGTCCCCGTCTATATACTGTAGTTTCACCCGTTCACCCCAAATCGCCAGCCCTTACATTCTACCAGCCCTCTTCTGCAGATTGTTCCCTGCTTAGAAAAGGGCAAAGGTGGCGAGAAGCAAAAGTAACAGTCTACTTTCTCTGGAGCCTGTTTGTTGGACTCTGGTCAATTCTGGCTGTTTCCTTTCATGGCGGCACGTTTGTCCAGGAGTAACCTTTCAGATCTACTAAATGAACGCACAAGCAATTAGATAGTATATCGTAGGTATTTATTATTTATTTATTTATTTTATTATTAAATTTTATTTTTTTTGTATATGTGTCATGGAGCTACTGTCTGCATGTAGATTTGTGGCACCCATGTGTTGCAGTGCGCAAGAGGTCAGGAGGGTCTCAGCATTCCCTGGAACTGGATTCTCCTGGAATTGCGAGTACACGTTTTAGCTCATGTGGTGCTGGGGCGTCAACCTGGGTCCTCTGTAAGAGCGTCGATGCTCTTAACCACTAGGGCTATCTCTCCAGCCCCAGATCATATAGGTATATTATTATTATTTATTTATTTATTTATCTTATTTATTATTTTCAATAGATCCAGAAAAGTTCTTTGACAAAATTCAGATGCATTCATGTTAAAGTCCCTAGAAGGAACTGGACTTGAAGAAACAAAATTCAAAATAATATATCTTATATAAAAGAAACCTCATTGAAGACATCATTTGCTATTCTAAACGGTCACTCCACTTAAATTCTACATAAGTGTTACACCAAACCTAATTGAGACCAGCCAGACCTTATTCTACATATCTAAGGCTACATAACCTGTGAAGACACAGCTGTGATCCCCCAGACATATAATTGCTTTATTTTTTTTTATTTTTTAACATTTTTTATTGATGGCTTTGTGCATTTTTTTCATACATCATTTCAATTCAGTTCAGGCATATTTCCCTTTCCCTTCCCACCCTCCCCCCCACCCCAATCCGAGTTCAACTTCTTCCATAACTGTCCTACTATGATTCTCTCCAGTTTTTTTTTTTCATTTTTTAGCTATTAAGTGATAATCCATGAGTAAAGCATCCTTCATGTAAAACCATTTTGCGGGCTGTTGTGCCCAAACCCCCCACAGCCCCCCTGCAGCGTGGGGGGTGAGGGTTTGTATGTTCAATCACGTTGATCAAAATGAGGTCCAGATACCTGCTGTAGTTTCACCATCACCCCAATCACAGCCCTTACATTCTTACCATGCCCCCTCTCCACAGATTGTTCCCCTCGGCTTAGCCAAGGGGAACAGGTGGATGTGAGGTAAAACAGTCCACTCTTCTGGAGCTGTTGTCTGGACTCTGGTCACTTGTCTGGCTGTTTCCTTTCATGGGCTGGACAGGTTTGTCCAGGAAAACCTTTCGATCTACTACTGAAGCACAAGCAATTTAGATATATAGTATTTAACCCAGCATTAATAGTTATGGTAAGTTACTTTGGTATAGACACATATGTTTATATGAAATGTTGATCCATGAATACATTTTTTCCTGTTAAATATGATAGGCGTCTACTGTGGCTTATAACTCTCCTAACCTGTAGAGGATGTAAGCTGTGGCCACAGCAGGGTTATTCCTACAAGACGTGAAGCCAATAGCCCAATTAGGATTTGGGGATATACAGGCCTATGGCTGCCTCTGCTGCACATTATTTCCAGGCAGGCTTGAGGTGTAGCTGGTGTTGACGGTGGTGTCTTGCTTGACTCAAGAAGACCTGGATTCTGCATTATTGGTTTAGGCACTTTTGGTAACACTCTCTGGTGTCCAGAGGCCATCTGTACACTTGCATGTGCAATCTCAATACATCACTTCCATGTTAACGTCAGGTCTTCAGAAGCAGGGCCTAACCACCATTCTTCTTGCAGGTATCCAGAGTTTAGAGGCAAGGAGCCTTAACCTTTTGTAGTGGATTGGATTCCCTGGCCAACGTTTCCCTGGTAGAATAATCCATTACTGATGTCAGGGCTCCTGTATTGATATATTTTGCTTAAGTTGCATAGCTTAAGGTCCTTTAGTATTATATTTGGGTCTGAACAGAGAATAATCCTTTTACAGTTTCTTATGGCGAGTATGTCAATGTGAAAAGAAGGCAGTTTTTACCTGTTTTATAAGAGATTCCCTCTAGAATAGTTGTTCCAATTTACAGTTGGGGAGCAACCTCATTATTGTCATATTTCTCCTTGTCCTGGGGGGGAGGCAAGAAAGTCTTCTCATATCAAAACTTTGCAGCACCTAGAAGGTAAGTTTCATTAGGACTCATTATAACTAGTGTTTACATGAGGAGCACGAGGGGTTTGATGTTTATGGCATTCTGAGGCTTTTCTTCGTTTTGATGTTCAGACAGGTCACCCTTTCAGTTGGCACTTCTGGTTACATCTCCTACTCATGCCAACAAAGCTGTATCTTTTCTTTCAGACGTTAAGTTGGTGACATTTTATCTTGTTGGAACCAACAAATCTTTCCATAGTTAGTTTTAAGATTTGAATTGCAAGGTTTTGACGAGAAGGTTTCATGTCTATCTGTACCTCCCCCCCCCTTTTTTCTTAACCCATGAGTATTTAAAAACAGTACTAATTGTTAGGCTAGGTTATTTTGTTATAGACACAGATGTTTGGCTTGTATGTTAATCCATGAATTACATTTTTTTTATGTCAAAAAATATGACAGGGTCTTATGTGGCTTATAACATATCCTAAACACTAGAGGATATTAAGCTTGTGGCCCCATTCAGCTGTTTTTTTTTTTTTGGATATTCCTCCAAGAGAGAGCTCATAGCCAAATATATTTGGGATACACAGACATATGGCTACCACTGCTGCACAGTATTCAAGCAGGTGAGATTTAGCTGGTGCTGATGGAGGAATCTTGCATGACTCAAGGAGACCTTATTTGCTTTATTATTTAGTGGCCTTTGGTAAACTCTCTGGTAATTCCAAGGACCAACTGTACACTTGCACGTGTAGTCTCAATACATCTTAACCCATGTCTTACATCAGGTTTTCGATAGCAGGGCCTTATCATCTCTTTTCTTGCAAGTATCCCAGTTTTACTAGTGCACAAAAGCTTTTACATTTTGGAGGGGCTTGGATCCCCTGGCCAACATCTCCTTGGTAGGAATTAATCCATTGCTGATCTCAGAGCTCCTCTATTAATATATTTTTGCTAAATGCCACAGGTAAGAGACTTTTAGTCTTATTTTTGGTTCTGAATAGAGAAATAATTCCTTTTCCAGTTCCTTTGTCTATTAGTCAATTAAAGAAAGGCAGTTTTACAAGCTTTATAAAGATTACTTCTATAACACAGTTGGCTCCAAATTTACTGTTAGAGAACGACCTCATTCTCATCATATTCCTCCTTGTTCTATGAAAGGGAGCGTAAGAAAGTCTCTAGTATTAAAAACTTTGCAGCACCTAAAAGATACGTTTCATTAGGACTCATTTATAAATAGTTGTACAAACAGGATCCATAGAGGGGTTTGATGCCTGTAACAGGTCTTTTGGGCTTTTCTTCCTTTAAATGTTCATATGGGCCAAGCTTTCTGCTGCCACTTCCTGGTACATCCTACACAATGAACAGCTGTATCTGTCTTTCTCCGCCATTAAGTTGGTCACATTTTGACCTGTTGGAATTATAAATCTTTTCCTGTAGTTTTCAGATTTGAATTGCAAGGATTTTGACAAAAAGGTTTCATTTATATATTGTCTCCCCTCCGTTTAATTTTAGGGTTTTACTTTTTGACCCATGAGTCTCAAAAAGGGCAGTTGTTAGTACACATACCTATAGGCCGGAATCAAGGTGCAGATTTCATTAAATTCAAGCAAGCTGTTTTGGGTGACTGATATGTCGTTAATTTGGGAAGCAAGCTTCATTCCTTAAGTTAAATCATTCCTTACAGGTGAAAGAGAATGCTCCAAGATGATACTGCACCAGAATAATTATAGAGAACAATTGTATGTGTCAATCCCAAAGTTATTTGTTATGCAGATTTAAGTTAAAACAACTTGTGGACACACAATTTTATATTTCCATTTAACTCGGATGCATTTCCGTTTTTATCAAAACCTTTAAAACCAATGTTGTTTAATATACACATATTCTACTTTACAAGTCCTAAAAACACCATGTATCCTGTAGACAGCGTCTGAGCGAAATCGGATACTTGTTGAACTCACATCAATTAAATACTCATTACTCGAATATAGACCCGTGTCCCTCTCATGCCCCTCCCACCAACCTGATCACCATTTCAGTCAGTTTGTCTGATGCAGTCTTTTCTGTTGCTGTTTTTTACTTTTTATTTTTTATTTTTCTTATCTTTGTGTATGAATGTACGTCGATGCAGATCTTTACACCCATGTCGTGCACAAACTTTTGCAATGCAGCGGGGTCGAAGAGGAGCGCCGCGAGTACCATGGCTGCGAGTCTCCGGCATTGACGTTACCAGAGGGTTCTTCTCCACCATGTGGTGCTGGGGTTGGAACCCGGGTCATCTGCAAGAGCAGTCGTGCTCTTAACCACGAGGCATTCTCTCACGACCACCAGTTGTTCTTTTAATATGCATTCCCCTCCACAAGAAATATTTACGACAGGGTTATTGGCACTAGGCTCCACAGATGGTAAGGAGGACCATTCGTTCATTTTTTTTTTTTCTGTGTTTGTGTTACTTCAGTTAATATAATTCTTCTAGCTCCACCCATTTACATACAAAGTTCATGATGGTTGTCTTTTTCTTTTTTTCTTTTCCAACATAAATTTATCTTTATTTTTTTAAACACATCTAGACGTGTTCCCCCCCATTCGCCCACCCAACCAGAGCTCAGCTTCTGTCAAATATGCTTTTCATCTCTTTTCAGTCTTTCTCAATATTCTCCTTGTGGGAGTTGACTGTTTTGAACAGAAGTTCACTGTTTCAGTTCAGTTCTTCGATTCCTCTTCTGCCTGTTGTGGTAGGGTTGTTGTTCCAATATGCATCATCCAACTGCTTTGGCCAAAAGCCCAAGGGGCCATGACCAAGAAATACTTACAAAATGGGTAAATGGCACTCGCATCCACGAGTGAGGGATACATTCATTCATTTGTTTTTTGGGACGTGTCGTACTTCATTTCAGCATGATGTCCTCTAGCCTCCAGCCATTTTCCTGCAAAGCTCATGATTGTTGTCTTTCTTTACTGCTGCATAAACTCCATTGTGTAGAGTACCACATTTTTTCTATCCACTCAGGAGTGAGGGGCATTTGGGTTGGTTCCAGTCCTTGCTATTGTGGAAGAGAGCTGAAATAATATCATGGCCATTTGCATCTGTATCTCTGTATTAGTGAGCTTGAGGGATCATGCCCTGGTAGTGTATGGATGGGTGAGTGGCAAGTTAATTCAAGTCTTCAAAGGGTTCTCCACATGCTTTTCATTACCTGGTTTTACCGGAGTTTTCATTCCCACCAGTAGTGGATTGAGTGTTCCCCTTTCCCCACACTTCTCAGCACTTGATATCATTGTTTTCTTGATCCTAGCCGTCTTATTGGAGTATTACGATGCTATCTTAAAGTGGTTTTGATTTTGATTTGCATTTCCTTAATGATTCGTGACGGTGAACACTTCTAAGGTGTTCTCAGGAAACTCTACTTCCTCCATGTGAAAGTCTATGTTCAGTTTCTTTGCTTCATCTATTGCGTGGGTCATTTGTTTCTTTTTTTTTCTTTTTTTTTTTTCTGAGTAGTATTCTGGAAATTCCACTGCTTTGTCAGATGTATCTATTGTGAAGGTTTCCTCCATTCTGTGGGCTTTCTCTTCCCTTCCTCTATTGTTTCTTATGATGTACAGAAGCTTTTGAGTTTAATGAATCCTACTTGTCAATTGTCAATCTTTATTCTTGCACAGCTACTGTCTGATTTCGAAAGTTCTCTTTCCTATGCCTATTTCTTGTAGTTTCTGTGTACTTTTTCTTCTATCACCCGCCGAGTTTGGGGTTTCACATTGAGCTTCATCCACTGGAGTTGACTTTTGTTACAAGGCGAGATGTAGGGGTTTAACTTCATTATTCTACAAGTTTGCTTGGTCCAGTTTGCCAACGACCACTGCAGACGCGCTTCTTTTCTCCATTGTGTCTTTGGCCCCCCTGTCAGATATGAGATAGCTGAAATTTCATGTGCTCACGTTGTATTTTAAAAATAAGTAATAATTTATGAGTACAAAGCATCCTTCAATGTAAAACCAATTTGCAGCAGTTGTGCCCAAGACCACACAGCCCAGAGGGTCCCACCATCCAGCGGGGGTCTTGTATGTCAATCATAATTGATTCAAATCAGTGTCCAGTTATATACTGTAGTTCACCATTCACCCCAATCGCAGACCCTTACATTCTACACATGCCACTCCCCTCCCTTTCTGCAGATTGTTTCCCTAGGCTTAAAAAAGGGCACAGGTGGTGAGAAGCAAAACAGTCTACTTTCTCTCTGAGCTGTTGTTTTGGACTCTGGTAATTCTGGCTGTTTCCTTTCATGGGCGTGACCAGTTTGTCCAGGAATACCTTTCAACTACTACTAATGAACACAAGCAATTAGATATATATGGTATTTATCTATTTATTTATGTTATTTATTTTTATTCATNTGAAAAAAATAAAGAAGTAATAGCGAAAAAAAAGGTGCTGTTCTTTGTTATGTGTGCTCACTAGCCTCTTCCCTCCACCACTGCCATCCAGGAAACCACCGATGTTCTTCTTGCAGATGAGGATGTCAGAGGCCCAGACGACCCAAGCTATAAGCCAAAGTCTATGTTTAACCTTAAATTTCACAGCACAAGACTTCTTTCCATAACATTCCCCCTCTTTAATCTCTTTTGACTTATCTGTCTAAAGCTGACTCTTGCTTAATTTTCCTCAGAAATCTAAATTAACACAAAGGCCATGCACTTCCTGAAGTCTATCATTTTTAAAAAGTAGTTAACAAGTACCATGCATTTACTTGGCAGGAAGTTTACTAGTCCTCTTTCTGCCTCTTCAACAATATTTTTGATCTCTATAGGTTTGTCTATAAACTCTATTGACAGTTTTTGCCATGCATCAAAAAGGTTTGTCTATATTATGAATGTAGAGCACAGCCATATTTATGCATGTAATATTTTAAATATGTTGTTTCCTAACCTTTCCCATAAAGAAGACAAATAGAAAGACATATATAGTGATAGATAAGCAAATATAGAGAAAGAAAAAGAAAGAAAGATAATAGATAGAAGATAGATTGATAAAAGATAGATAGATAGATAGATAGAGAGATATCAAGGATAATTTTCCTTTTGTATATCTGTAGAGGAATTCTCCTTCAATGAATGTATCATAAGATCTTTCCTTCATTAAAAATCTTCTCTTAGAGGCTGGAGAAATGACTCAGTGATTAAGAGCACTGGATGCTCATGGAGAGGATCCAGGTTCAATTCCCAGCACCCACATAGAAGCTAACTTCCATCTGTAACTCCAGTTCCAGGGGGATCTGATGCCCTCTCGTGGCATCTGTGAGCATTGCACAGCACAAGTGCACTTATACATGCAGGTAATATACTCATACACATAAAAAATAAATACAAATTTTTGTATATTTTATTGAATTTAATACACAATATCTTAATACCCCTTCCCCACTAGCCCTCCCTCACTGGATTTCATGCATTCTGTCATTTATGTTAAAGCCCATTATGTCAAGTTAGTGTCCCTACATGTCACTCAGTGCAAGTTTATTCACTGGGGTATACTCAGCCTATCAAGAGTCAGTCCCTTAAAGAAGATCATTACTCCCCTAGGTGGCTGGAGAAATAGCTTAAGAGTATATATGGCTCTTACAGAGGACCAGAGTTCAGTTCTCAGCACCCAGGTCAGGTGGCTCACACTTCATCTATAGGGAATCCAATACCCCCTTCTGGAATTCACCAAAGCTTAACCAAGAAGAGATTGACAGCTTAAACAGACCCATAATATTTGACACTGAAAATGTAATATAAACCCCCCCCCCAAAAAAAAGCCCAGGCCCAAATGGTTTCATGGCAGAGTTCTATAAAACATTTAAAGAGGACTTACAAGCATTACTACTCAAACTGTTCAGAAGGATACAGAGGGAAATCTCCCAAATTACTTCTATGAAGCCATCATTACCCTAATACCCAAACCAGGCAAACATACAACCAAAAACAAAAACTATAGGCCTATCTCATCAATGAATATAGATGCAAAAATACTCAAAAAAAATACTTGCAAACTGCATGCAGATCCACATAAAAAAATCATCCATCATGACCAAGTTGGATTCATACCAGAGATGCAGGGATGGTTCATCACATGTAAATCAATAAATGTCATAAAACACATAAATGGACTGAAAGACAAGAAACACACAATCATCTCAACTGACACAGAAACTGCCTTTGACAAAATCCAGCATCCCTTCATGTTTAAATTTCTAGAGGGACTTGGACTGGAGGGAACATAATCAAATCCATATACAACAAACCCACAGCCAACATTAGAAGCATTCCCCTTAAAGGCAGGAACCTGGCAAAAGCAGGAACCCCTATCACCACTCCTCTTCAATATAGTGCTTGAAACACTTGCTAGGGCAATAAGGCAAGAAAGGGAAATTAAAGGAGTTCTAATTGTAAGAGAGGAAGTCAAGCTATCCCCTTTTGCAGAGAATATAACAGTTTACCTAAGGGATGCTAAAAACTCCACCAGAAAACTCCTAGAAATGATAAAGACTTTCAGTGAAGGGGCAGGATACAAAATCAACCTAGAAAAATCAGTAGCCTTTCTTTACACCCACAACAAGCAACAGAAGAAAGAATATAAGGAGACCTTCCCACTCGCAATAGCCTCAAAATCAATAAAATATCTAGGAACAAACCTAACCAAAGACACCAAAGATCTCTACAACAAAAAAATTTAAACCCCTGAAGAAGGAGATTGAAGAAGACATCAGAAGATGGAAAGACCTCCCATGCTCATGGATTGGAAAAATTAATATAGTAAAAATGTCCATTCTACCCAAAATAATATACAGATTCAATGCAATCTCAATTAAAATCCCCAAGAGTTTCTTCACAGACTTGGAAATAACATAGTTTATTTTAAGATTACATGATTTTAGTACATGTGTGACATATATAAATGCTTATGTTGAAACAATATGTATTGGATTTCCCCCCCAAAAATAATCTGCTTTGAAAAGCTTTGAAAAGACTCAGAAAGGGAAATAGGACATGTATGGCAGACTGCATGAACTTGGGAGGGGCAGGGGGCATGGAGGGGGAAATGAGTCTGGATTGAAATGAGAAGTGATGTATGAAAGGCACAAGTTCAATAAAAGATTAAAAAAAGAATTAACTTACCACTTACTTTCAGACTTTATAATTGGGGTATATGGGTGGAAGGTATGTATTCACATTTTAGAGTAATATAAATTAAAGGGAAAATGTGAACTAAACATATTTTGAAATTAGCATACAGTTTATTTTCGGAGGTCATAATTTTGGTATAGATGTGACATATATAGGCATATTTTGGAGCAATACAAATGGGAGGGAACAACAAAAACAAAAGGACTGTGTCAAAGAACTGACTGAAACAGGTAACTTCTGCCCAAAACAATAAATCTCTGCAGAGAAAAACTTTAAAAGACTGAGAAAAAAAAGAGAAAAGAAAGAAAGAAAAAGATAGTGCTAGACAGGACCACTGGTAGTTTCAGGCTCACTTTAGGACAGATGTGTCAAGCTATGGGTCCAACATGGTCTCGTGTTTTTCTTTTTTTTTTTTTTTTTGGTCTTTTTTGAGACAGGGTCTCCCTGTAGATCTGGCTGTCCTGGAAATCACTCTGTAGACCAGGCTGTACTTGACCTCACAGAGACCTACCTGCCTCTGCCTCCCAAGTGCTAGGATTGAAGTTATGCACCCTCACACCCGGATAGTCGCCCGCTTTTCTATAAATTAACTTTATTTTTAGACTTTGTAATTATGGTATATGGGGGAGGATATGTATGCATACTTTAGAGTAATATAAAATTAAAGGGGAACTGGTCATCCTAATCTGGGCACAGGCAGGCCAGCCGCCATGCCTGAAATAAACCTGACTTCCTTCTCATCCAAGTCCTGATATTTTCTCCTCTCTGCACCTGGTCTCCCCTCAAAATGAACCTAACATCTGGAGTGGTGAACTCAGGGAGGGTTCGAGACTGGCTGCTTTGGTTCAGGCATGGCTGACAGACTCCAATCAGACCAGCTGCCAGGTACAGGGTCTGCTCTACCACAGATCCAACTTTGTCCAAAAGCATTTCTAGAATAAGGAGTATGGGTGACAGAAATATATGGCATTAAGTACAAGCACCATGGGGATCAGAGAAAGGAGCTGTGACCAACCTTGAGTACACAGAAATAATTTATGGAGAAATTGGAGTCTAAGTCTAGGAAGATCATTATAGATTCACCAAGCTAACAGCAAATTGGAAGGAAGAGATGAGTGCTGCAGACATCAACAGAAAAAAGCAGGAAGATTTTGAAAAAGTGGAAGTTTTGTATGCAGGTCCATCCTCCGGTGCATCTTGTTTAGTTAATACAATATGTAACAGAACTGCTCTCCAGCCCAATTCTCTGTTAGCCAGTTACCACTGTATTCCTTTCTTGCTACCAATCCTTTTGAAAGACAATTAGATCCATCCCTACCACCCTACGCAAGCAGCTTCCCCTCAGGACTAACCCCAGATGGCCACCAAAAGATTCTATGTGAGTTGCAATATTCTGTTTCTCCAACTCTGACCACATTACTGCTGATAAAATCTGCCCTTAGCTTTCACTTTGTACCAGATAAGCTAGTCATTGCTGCAAAAATGAACTTTAAATCCTGGAAAAAAAGTTAAAGGGGAAAATGTGAATTCCTAAACATGTTTTGGAATTAATATACAATTTACTTTCAGATATCATAGTTTTGGTATACCTGTGAAGAGCAGGTATGCATACAAATATACATATTTTGGAGCAATACAAATTGGAGGGAACAACAACAAAAGGACTGGGTCAAAGAACTGACTGAAACAGTAAACTTCAGCCCCAAACAATAAACCTCTGCATAGAAAAAATTTAAAAAGACTGAAAAAAAAAGATGTAAGAATGTATGGCAAAATTCATGAACTCAGGTGGGGTGGGGGGCATGGAAAAGGGAATGAGTCTAAATTGGACTGAAAATGGTTGTATAAATTGCACAAAACTTTAATAAAAATGCTAAAAAAATAAAAAATCAAATAAAGAAACAAAAAAATTAAAAGGGAATATTTAAAAAAAGACTGAGAAAAAGATTCAAGATATGTATGGCAGAATGCATTAACTGGGGTGAGGCAAGGGGCATGGAAAGGGACATGTGTCTAAATTGGACAGAGAAATTATATATGAAATACACAAGATATCAATAGAATATTTTAAAAAAGAAAAAAGTCAACTAATGATTTAATTAACTGATAATGTATCTATAGATCTGAGTAGATGGTTCAGTAGATAAAGAACTTGCTGTGGAAGCTTAAAGACCATAGTCCCCATGCATTGAACCCACATAATGACTAGTCAGGGATGGTGGCTGCCTGTAATCCCAGTCCTCAGAGACAGAGGATTGTCTCAAGCAAGCTAGTATCTAGATGAGCTCATGGGCAAGCTCTGAGTTCAACTAAATAGAGATATAGGGAGATATCTGACATCAACTTTGAGCCTCCACATGCACATGTATGCATGAACACCCACATATACGTGAGCATATATATACATACATATGCTAACATATATTTGGGTACATATACATGTATATGGCATATATACATACTCCACACACATAAACATGAAAGGCATAAAATAAATGATTCGAGAATAATAAAAACACAACTTCCAAAAGAGAAAATATTGAATCCTATTGAAACCCTATACTATGAATAGTTTTCCTTGTAACTTAGAAGTTAAAGCTTAAAGAAAGAGGAATAAAATATTTTAGAAACATGGGTAAAAGGTTCTCTAAAAGAAAACATAATTATTTTTAGGAGATTCCTAGAGACAGACTCTGCAGCCAGCAAGCTCAGCATGGCAAAGAATCCATCTGACCAAGAGGAGAGGGAGCCAAGGAGAAGCCATACATAATTCACTGTAGCGTCACTTCCAGGAAAGTAATTTGGACTCAAACCAGACCAATAGTGATGGAAAATCATTGTCAGTGGATGGCCAGTTCCTTAGCTGTGTCTGATTATGAGTGAGCTTGGACTTTAGCTAATGTTTTCATCCCATTAGAAGCTACTTGGTTCTTCCAGAGCTGCCAGGATAAAGTTTCTTCTCACTTCAGTTACCTCGACTGATGGTTAGGAAACAAATAGAACCTAACCATCTGCTTCATTTGAAATATAGCATGAGTGTCTAAAGAAAACAAAATTAGCATGCTATGCACTAGAATTAAAATCTTACCCATGTGATAAAAAATTCTTAGCCTGTAAGTAAATTACTAAGCAAGAGGAAACGCTCTAATCAAATTTAAATAAGCTCTCAGTTGATTCTCTATGAAAAGAATTCATCAAGAAAGAATGATTATTTCCCCTTTATTCTCTCTGCTGTTGGAGGTTACTAATCGCCAACTTTCCCCAGCTTTATTTATGCTAATTAACAAACTTGGAATGTTTATGATATTATTCTCAGTGAAATTCTAATAGGATTCTATTCACTCAGGAAATGAGGCCAACAGTTAACAAATGGGACCTCATGAAATTAAAACCCTTCCACACAGCAAAGGAACAGTGAAGAGACGGTCTACAGAATGGAAGAAAATCATTGCCACTTGGATATTGTCACAGAACACACAAAAATACTCAAAAATCTAAAGGTGATCTGAAATAAGAGAATTTTATTTAAAGATATTATAATGTAGTGAGTGAAATCTTTGTAAAATACCTTTAAAACAACTGGTTTAGGATTCAAAGTGTCCATCAAAGTAACCTTGGGAAAATATACACTGAACTTATTTCCTGGTTATCAGGTTCTACTAAACATTTTATTAAAAAGTCAACACAGATACAAGCTATTGCATTTCTCAATATTCACTCTAAAGCTTGGAGAATCCTAAATTCATTTTAGAAACAGTTTTATGAGTATGATGGGCTTTTTATTGTTTTTTTGTTTTTGTTTAGTGGCCATTTTACTCTTTTACTTGAGATGTGTACATCCTGGTAATTTGTCAATTAAAACAATTATTGAGCTTTTGTAGTTTCATAGAACAGTTCTCAATGAAGTTTAGACCCCCACCCCCATTCAATGCCCTCCACCCCCGCCAGACCTCATGTATCCCACCATACATTATAAGTCCCATCCAGTCAAACATTTGTTTAAAAAAATATGTGTATGAGTGTATTGCCTACATATATGTAAGTGCACCTGTGTCATGTAATGTCTGCAGAGGTCAGAACAAGGAGTCAGATCCCCTGGAAATGGAGTTACAGACAGTTGTTAGCTACCATCTAAGTGCTGGGAATTGAATCAAAGTCCTCTGCAAGAGCAGCAGTGCTCTTAACTGCTGAACTATCTCTCCAGCCCCCAAGTATGTGCTGTTTTTTATAGTTTTAGGAGTATTATGAAATTTTTTACATATGTAAAGCCAACACAGGAAAACTTTGTGTTGACAATCAACCATTAAGGATCTCCTGTATTTAAAAAAGTTATACATTTAAGTTGTTAACCTCTTTTCCAAGGTCTTATTTGAAAGATTCTATGCAGTGACAATGAGGAACACTTCAGCTTTGGCTGAAGGTTTCAGAGAGATTACAGAAGTGGTACATTTTATAAATGATAATAGTTAAAACTAGTCACTTCAAATTTACATGAGTCAGAACTGTAGATCCACTCAGGAAGTTGTGTGACTCAGTGCCATCACTGGTAATTGAGATAAAAATAGTATCCTATACACTTCCTGCAAAACTTATGTTAAGTAGCCCTCACTGCCTGAATATAAGTAGTCAAGAAATGTTAGTCATCAAAGCTATGATTGATATTATAATCATTAAACAGCTTTACATTTTTATTAATAAAAATATGCTGAGGAGATACTGGATCATTGTCTCAGTACAATCACCAAGAAGAGTTTGATGTATCACCTCAAGGAAAAGCAAAACACACACACACACACACACACACACACACACACACACACTGGATCTTCTATCTCTCACTCTCCCTCACCCTCCCCTCCAAAGTCCAGGGACTCTTGCAGAAGAGGTTGGTGCATCAGATTGTAAGGGCCAAGGAGGGGGGATGAATTGTGAGATCACAGCAAAAACAGACTGTTTTTTTTTTCCTTTTTATTTGATCAACATATTTATGAAAGCAAACCTCTTCTATTGGACTTGGGGACCCCGGGATGTACAAAAGCTGGACTCAGATGCTAACTAATTTGGTTTATATGGACACTCTTTATGTTTATTGCCTATATGTACTTACTGTTCAAATTAAAAAATATATAAAAAATGAAATTTAAGATATTTTATTTTAAATAAATTGTTAAATTACATGAAAGCCAGAAATCTAAAAAGTCTTCAAAGCATGCCTATTTATGATGACATGTAAAATAAAACCTGGAATTCACCAAAGTGTTATTGCTAAATCAAGAGACACTGATATTGTAGCTGTTAGCCAGCACTCTCATTCTGTGGAGACTTAAGATGAGAGGATATCCAGAGAGCTGGAAACAGCAGACAGAAGCACTGTTCATGCTATTATTTTTGGTTAATACAAAATCCTATAAACCTTTTAAATCCTCTGAGGGAAATTTAATTTTATGTAATTTGGTTCTGTGCTGGTCATAAGCAATTACCAAATACGGCCTTTTGGGGGCACTGGGAGTGCTGAGGACCCGAAGACAGTGGTAGCAGCTGTGTGAAGATGGAGTTTCCAGGAGGAAATGACAATTACCTGACAATCACTAGGCCATCGCACCCCTTCCTGTCCTGGGCCAAAACATTCCATACGCCAAGTTTGGGTGATGAGGAATTTGAAATCCCTCCCATCTCCTTGGATTCTGATCCCTCACTGGCTGTCTCAGATGTGGTTGGCCACTTTGATGACCTGGCAGACCCCTCCTCTTCACAGGATGGAAGTTTTTCAGTCCAATATGGGGTTCAGACATTGGACATGCCTGTGGGGATGACCCATGGCTTTATGGAGCAGGGGGTGGGGAGGGCTCCTGAGTGGAGGCTTGACAATGGACTTGGACCATTCTATAGGAACTCAGTATAGTGCCAATCCACCTGTTACAATTGATGTACCAATGACAGATATGACATCTGGCTTGACGGGACATAGCCAGTTGACTACTATTGATCACTCAGAACTGAGTTCTCAACTTGGTTTGAGCTTAGGGGGTGGCACCATCTTGCCACCTGCCCAGGCACCTGAGGATCGTCTTTCAACTACTCCTTCACCTACTAGTTCACTTCATGAGGATGGTGTGATGATTTCCGGAGGCAACTTCCCAGCCAGAAGACCATGGTGGTGGAAGCAGGGAAAAGGCAGAAGGTTCCAGAGAAAAAAGAAAGATCCTAATGAACCTCAGAAACCTGTCTCTGCATATGCCTTATTCTTCTGTGATACTCAGGCTGCCATCAAAGGACAGAATCCTAATGCTACCTTTGGAGATGTTTCAAAGATTGTAGCTTCCATGTGGGGCAGTCTGGAGAAGAGCAAAAACAGGTGTATAAGGCAGAAAACTGAGGCTGCAAGAAAAGAGTATCTTAAGGCCCTGGCTGCTTATAAAAACAACCAGCTGTGTGCATCCATTTTAAAAGGAATGAAATGCTTAGGGATACACCTCAGTGGTAAAATGGCCCCAAGTTTAATCCCAACATCAGAATAAATGAATTTTTCAAAGGAATAAAAATGTTGATTTAAGGTGTTCCCTTTAAAGGGGAAATATAATATTAGTACAGTGCTTTAAGAATAAAAGTTTTGGGGTCTAGAGTTGTGGCCTAGCACTAGCAAAACCTGGATTCAGCCTTTAATCCCAGCACTCAAGAGGCAGAAGCAAGTAGATCTCTGTCAGTTCAAGGTCAGCCTGGTCTATATGGTGAATTTCAGGCCAGCTGGGGTTACAGGGGGACCCTGTCTTAAAAAAAAATAATAATCCCAGGTTCAGTTCCCAGGCAGGAGGCCAGCCTAGGATACACAAGCGTAAAATCTCTGAAGAAAAAAAAAAAAAAATAACAAAGGTTAATTTAAGACAGGATTACAAGTTCAAAGCAGGCCTGGCTCACATATTGAGACATTGCCGCAAAAACACATTGCAGGCACATTGGGCCAGAAGGGAGATGACATCCAGATATACCTTTTGTGCTGGATAGCTTTCCTGTCAACTTGACACACCTGGGTTGAGGGAGCATCAATTGGGGAATTTCCTCCATTGGATTGGCCTGTGGCCACATCTATGGAGTATTGTCTTGATCGTTGAGCAATGTGGGAGGGCCCAGCCCACTATGGGTGTGCCACCCCAGGCAAGTTGTTGTGTATGGTATAAGAAGGCAAGCTGGGCATGGGCCAGAGGAGCAAGCCAGTAAACAGCATTCCTCCATGGCCTGTGCTTCAGGTCCTGCCTCCAGGTTCCTGCCCTGAGTTCCTGCCTTGGGCTCCCTACGTGATGAACTATGACCCAGGAGATGTAAGCTGAATAAACCTTTCCTCCCCAAGTTGGTGTAGGTCAGAGTGTTTTGTCACAGCAATGGAAGACAGACACCTTTGTTTCTCTCTATAAATGTTTCTGTATTCTGTATCCTTAACCAGTGCTCTTAACTGCTAGGCCATCTCTCCAGCCCCCAAATTTAACTCTTTCTTCATTTCCCTTTTGATCTCAATATGTCTTATTCACCCTCATACTTAGATGATAATTTTATGAGCATGAAATTTTAAGTTGATAATTATTTCTTCTCAATACATCAAAAATATTCAAGGTATCTGTATGTTCTTTTCTGCAGTATACATTTTTATTGAATTATTGTGCATTTCATACAAAACATATTAGTGATCCTTACATTGCCTTCCCCATCTGCACACCCTTATAAAGTTCCCCTTCTGGATTTAATATATTCTGCCATATATGTTAAGGCCTATCGAGTCAAGTTTGTGTCCCCAGATGTCTCTCAGTATGAGGCTATCCACTAAAGCTTGGTCAGCCTATCTAGTGTCTCTCACTTGAACAAGATCAACTCTACGTCACCCAGCAGTGGTCAGCTGCAAATAGTCCCTCAGCTGAGGTTGTGGCTTCTTACCCATGGCCCCAGTTCTCTGTTGTTTTCCTCTCATTTGACTTTGCATGGGTCTTGTACATGCTCTCACCATTGCTATTAAGTTCACATAAGTTCCCAGAAGTTTATGGAGCTCTGTTTCCTTGTGACCATCCACCTGGTTCTTACAGTCTTTCTCCCCCCTCCCACCCCCTTCACAGTAGTCTCTGAACCCTGGATGGCGGAGGATTAATATAGGAGTCCTACCCAAGTACAGGCACCGTGCAGTCTCATCTTCTACACTTTAACCAGTTGTGGCCTTCTGTGTTAATCATTCTCTGTATTACATGAGGAGGTTTCACTGGTGAGAATTGAGAGATGCATTAATATTCTCTCTACCCTCTGTTCTTCTGTGTTTTGGGAACTTTAGGTATAGAGGTTCCATTGTAGATGCAAACCTCTCATCATCCATCAACATAGCTTCTTATTGCAAGAGATGGAGACTTAAAGAGTTCCACAACTGGAACACAGAGAATAAGTGTGGGATGCATCTATGTCTCATTACTGCTGCTGTGAATTTAGCAATGTGTCTTTTCAACTTTTAAGGAAACTATTATTTTCCCTGTTTTACAATTTTACCACACTGTGTCATATCACAGGTTTATTTTATTATTTACCCTTTTAATATTCACTGATATTGTAAGAATTGATTTAAATTTTTTCAATGGATATTTTATTAACATTTTATACATTTCATAAAATATATCTTAATTATATTTAACCCTCCATCTTCATCTCCCACCCCATTTTAATATTCTAGAACTCCTCAGCTCTTACTTTTTCCTGCAATGGCCTGTTACTGAATTTTTACTACAATCCCCTGACCCTTCTCTTTTTAGTCTCTATATCTGTTAATCACTTTCTTCTTGTCTACCATTGTGTCTCTAGACTGTTGTCTGGACAATGCCTATTGTAGTTCATGATTTACCTAAGAATCTGAATTTAGTTTACTCATTGACTTTTAAACTATAGTTAGCATAATATTTATTTCTTAAGCCTTTATTTGTGACTTCATGTCTAGAGTCTCTTGCTGGTCTTATTATCATTCTTGTTTGTTTTTAAATATATTTTTATCAGCTTGCTTCTAATAATTACTTTCCTTGATGTTTGTCAGTTTGTTCCTGTTGGCTTTCACTACAGATTTTTTTTAATTATAGTACATTGTCTCCTTTTGTGTTTTGTGATTTTCTTTTACTATGACTTGTTTATAGTTACAATTTTATCTGTGGGAATGACTTGAGGTTGGTAGCACAAGTCATTCTCTCCAGAAAAGCTGTATTTGGTAATTGCTTATGGCCAGTGCAGAACCAAATTACATTAAATTAAATTTCCTTCAGAGGATTTTTTTTTTTACTTTGTTACAACTGTATTAAGGGTATAGAGTTCTACCTCTTATATACAAAGCTGATAACCAAGTCAGGTTAAGGATACAGAATACAGAAACATTTATAGAGAGAAACAAAGGTGTCTGTCTTCCATTGCTGTGACAAAACACTCTGACCTACACCAACTTGGGGAGGAAAGGTTTATTCAGCTTACATCTCCTGGGTCATAGTTCATCACGTAGGGAGCCCAAGGCAGGAACTCAGGGCAGGAACCTGGAGGCAGGACCTGAAGCACAGGCCATGGAGGAATGCTGTTTACTGGCTTGCTCCTCTGGCCCATGCCCAGCTTGCCTTCTTATACCATACACAACAACTTGCCTGGGGTGGCACACCCATAGTGGGCTGGGCCCTCCCACATTGCTCAACGATCAAGACAATACGGGCTGGGCCCTCCCACATTGCTCAACAATCAAGACAATACTCCATAGATGTGGCCACAGGCCAATCCAATGGAGGAAATTCCCCAATTGATGCTCCCTCAACCCAGGTGTGTCAAGTTGACAGGAAAGCTATCCAGCACAAAAGGTATATCTGGATGTCATCTCCCTTCTGGCCCAATGTGCCTGCAATGTGTTTTTGCGGCAATGTCTCAATATGTGAGCCAGGCCTGCTTTGAACTTGTAATCCTGTCTTAAATTAACCTTTGTTATTTTTTTTTTTTNCACACAAAGATGGGCTTGGCGCTTGTCTAAGGCTTTGGCAGCTTCGCGGATTCCACGTGCTAGGCCATCGTGGATGAGGGCGGTCTTCAGCACTTCTTGTAAAGCAGTGTTTACGTCCATTACACCTCCAGCAGCAATGCCTTCCTCGGCCATGGCGGTGGATTACGGGTGAAGCCGAATCTTGAGCGCACCCGAGCGTCCGCCTCCGCGCGACTCGGCGGCGGCAGGGGAAAAGGGGAAAAGGGAAAAGGAAGGAGGCGGAGCATTTCAAGACCTGGGAGGAGCAGGAGGACAACTCAACAAACAGCATGTGTAAAACAATAACATGATGGGGAAGAGAAGGCTCCAAATGATTATACATCTTTTGTGACTAAGAAGGAAGCTACATTAGTTAAAATATTCATTTTCATGCATTTAGTATTTTTAGATCTAGCAAATAATGATATGCTTTCACTCATTCTTTATTCTAAAATTCAAGATTCACTGGGTCTCCACATTTTATCTGGCAGTATTACATAAATTATTCAAGAGAAAAGAAAATATACTGCTAAATTTAAGCATGAAAGTTAGTATAATATGAAAATCAATTACTTTAATTTACCACATTTATAAAGAGTAAATTATTAGTAATATTTACTAGACATTAATAATAGACATCAAAATGGAACTAGAGTAGACCTTGGTTTCAATCTGATAAAAAAACGTTATGAAAATACTTGGAAAATCTCTTGCTCAGAATGCTATCACTAATTTCTAATACATATCTTTGAATACACAAAAATGAGACAAGAATTGTTGCCATAGCCATTTCTGTTCAGCACTGCATAGAAGAGCTCACCATTACAATAAGTGATGAAAGGAAAATTAAACACTATTAGCACTAGAGAGATGGCTCAGTGCTTAAGAGCACTGACTGCTCTTGCAGAGGACCTGGGCTTGATTCCCAGCACCCACATGCTTTCTAAGAACCATCTTTAAGCCTGGTGTGGTGTTGCACACTTTTAATCCCAGCAGGCAGAGGCAGGCAAATCTCTGTGAGTTCAAGGCCAGCCTGGTCTACAGGGCTAGTTCCAGGCCACCTGGGGCTGAGGGAGCCTGTCTCAAAAACACCAAAAAAAAAAAAAAGTCGTAATTTTGCTGAAAATAAAAAAATTCTATAAATAAATGTATAATGTAATCTTATATTTCTACATATCAAAGTTAAATTTTAATTTTGAAATTTATTTTAAAATATTAAAAATGTATATCAGTTTTCTTTAACAAAATAAAAATGCCAAGTACCTAGAAATAAATGTTTAAAAATTCAATAAAACATATGAAGACAATTACTCATTTTTGGAAAGCAATGAATAAAGTATGAAGAGAGTTAAACCATAAGCTCGTGAACATACATGTACACACACATGCATACAGCCCTACAAAATGTTCATTTGATCACAGAATAAGAGTTCTTAATAAGTAAGGAAACAGACCCTTCAAGATAGTACCAGATCAATTAAGAACCTTTGTAGAGAGAAATTAAAAGTAGATTCTTCCCGTATCACAAAACCTACAGTTGTAGTGCTTATAGTTGAAAGGAAAAAAATCCATGATTTTATTAGTATGCCTCATTAAAATAGGTCCTTGCCTTTAGATAAGACATGAAAAGTGATTATCAAGAAGGAAATTATAAACTTATCTACAGTAAAATTAAAAATGTCTCAGGGCTAGACAGATGGCTCAGTGATTAAGAACATGTGTTTTTCTTGCAGAGGACCCAAGTTCCCAGCACACAATTCAGGCAGCTCATAGCCACCTGTAACCCTGGTTCCACGGGATCCCGTGCCATTGTCCTCCATGAGCACCTGAACTCACATACACATGTCCACACAGAAACACACACATGCACATAAATGAAATATTTTTTTCTGTTTTTAATTGTTTTACATATATAATTTTTTGTACAAGATTATGTTACAAATCAAATCCAGACTCTTGTCCCTCTCCCAACCCCCCACCCGACCAGATTCACCCTTTCAGTCAGTTCTTTGATGCAGTCCCCTCTGTTGTTGGTGTTGGTGTTGTTCTTTCCGATATGTATCACTCCCAACAAGAAATGTTTACAACTAGATTATTGGTGCTAGCATTCACAGATGAGGGATACCATTTGTCCTTTGTTTTTCTGGGACTGTGTTACTTCACTTAACATATCTTCTAATTCCATCCATTTACCTGCAAAATTCATGATGTTATTTTTTTTTTACTACTGCATAGAACTCCATTGTGTAGATGTACCACATTTTCTCTATCCACTCATCAGTTGAGGGACACTTGGGTTGGTTCCAGCTTCTTGCTATTGTGAACAGAGCTGCAATAAACATTGCTGAGCTTGTATCTCTGCAGTAATAAGGGTCTTGTGGGTATATACCCAGGAGTGGTATGACTGGTAAGCACATTTTGAGTCTTCCAAGGGTTCTCCACTCTGCTTTCCATAGTGGCTGTACAAGTTTACATTCCCATCAGCAATGGATGAGTGTTCTCCTTTCCCCACAACCTCTCCAGCACTTGGTATCATTTGTTTTCTTGATCCTAGCCAGTCTTATCCGAGTGAGATGATATCTTAAAGTGGTTTTAATTCGCATTTCCTTAATTATTAGCAATGTTGAACACTTTTTAAGTGTTCTCAGCCATCTCTAATTCCTCACTTGTGAAGTCTCTGTTCAGCTCTTTGCTCCATCTTTTGAGTGATTCATTTGTTTTCTTTCTTTGTTTTTTGAGTAGTTTATATACTCTGAAATCAATGCTTTATCAGATGTATCTGCAGTGAAGGTTTCTTCCCACTCTGTGGGATTTCTCTTCACTTCCTTGATTGTTTCTTTTGATGTTCAGAAGCTTTTGAGTTTAATGAGGTCCCATTTGTCAATTGTTGACCTTAATTCTTGCACAGCTGCTGTCTGATTTAGGAAGTCTTTTCCTATGCCTATGTCTTGTAGTCTGCTGCCAACTTTTTCTTCTATCACCTTCAGAGTTTGGGGTTTCACGTTGAGGTCTTTGATCCATCTGGAGTTGACTGTGCTTCAGGTGGTCCTGGCAGGTCCCTGATCTAACCACTGCACACTCAAATAAAATAACTTTTAAAAAGAAAACTGCTCCACAAAACTTAAAGGACAAACCATAAACAAGAAGATAGTAACAAAACATATAACATTGTAGGGCACAATATTCAAAAAGTTCTATAAATAAGTAAATAAACGACAAATATTTAAGTAGGAAAACAATTTTAGAGGACTTTCACAAGAAGAAATATATAAGTAGAAAAGCATATAAATTCAAAATCACACACAAATTCACACTCATACCAACAGCAGTGACAGCAATCAAGAAGTCACAAATCATGTGGGCAAATATGTGTGTGAGGAAAACTTTCCAGCCACTGCTAATGGAAAAGTAAATTCGAATAGCTTCAAGAAAGTTTGACATTTTCTAGTAAAGAGAAATACAAGCTAAGTCTACAATCTAGAAATTGCCTGTTCATACAAACTTACAGCACCCATATGCCTGTGTTTCAAAAGCATTGCAAACATCTAGTGACAGAGCAACAGCAGTAAACACCAGGGACTATGCAGCCAGGACATCACACTGAAACCTCCTATCTGCTACATTTCAACTGTATCTCACCTAATTTAACAGAATTTTTTTAGATATCTATTTTTTATCCTTTGGTCTTTTTATTGAAAATTTGCACAACTTATACAATGGTTCCCAATCAAATCCAGTCCCCTTCACACCCCAACCTCCCATCAGAACTCATGCATCACAATAACCAAGCTAGGCCCTATCCAGACAAGCTCTCAAACCCAGGTGTCCTTACTGCAAATAGATCCGCTAGAATATGATTGGCATATCTAAGAATCCTAGGTAAGGCATACTCCTTTACACCCAGAAGTACTGAGTCTCATATAGTTTTCAGTCAAGAGTCAGTCCCCCACCCATTTCTCTTGCTCTGCTTTGAAACCTTGTCCCAGTTGGCCTGGGTCCCATGTCTGGTGCCTAAATTGCCACAGGTTTGCAATGTGAAAGCTTACAGTCTGACTGTAAGTCACTGCTTCTCTATGTTCATGCACCATCCCTGGCTCTTACAAACTTTCCTTGCTCTCTTCCACCATGATCCCTGAGCCATTGGTAGGTAAGGTTTAAAATAGGGGCCCCATCCAGGGATACACACTCTGGGGCTCCCATTCTTTGGGGCTTGACTAGTTGTGGCCTTCTGTATGCTTCACTCTCTATTGTGTACAAGACCATTATTGGTGAGAATTGAGGAATGTGCTGGTTTTCTCTCTGCCCCTCATTCTGTTTGCAGAGGTTTAACTGTAGATAGGATAGGGATTTTTTTAAATGTACATGTTTTGTGCCTGACCAGTTGTCAGATTCTGCAATGGCCTCCATCTTTTGCATAGAGTAGCTTTTTGATGAGTGGAATACAATATGCTTGTCTGTAAGTATAAGATTTCATTGGTAGTGTATGAGGTAAGAAATTTCATTTGTCTAGAGATATAACCCTGAAAAACTTTTCTTTTGGCTCTATGTCCTCTCCAGCCCTGTGCATTTTGTTGTGTTTCTAGTGGCTTTCATGGGTTTACTCACATTGAGGGAGTCCCAAGTACAATTAGATAGCTATTGACCATCTCCCAGACAACAAGGCCTCTACTGCACTGATAGAGATAGTTTGCTGGGTAGCTCATCATGGTTTTTAAACTTTGGCACTGAGTTGTACCATTGATTGATTTATTCTCACAGCAGTGTGCACATTATCTAGCATTATGAATGTTTACCTTCAGGTAGAAGGCTTCCAGGTCAATTCCTGTTCCATTTATCTACTCCTATCCCTGAAGCTTGTCCTGTTCTGAACAGTAGGGTCTTTCTATTTCTGGTAAATAATCAAGAGATTTGGAGATAGCCCCCCCCCTTGTTTTTGAGAGTCACCTGCATCGCTATCATCAACCATTCAAAAAGAGGTGTCCTCTGTCTTCCACTGTGTTCCCTGCTGCATAGCCACCAGGTTGCACAACCCATGCACTGATGTTCAAATAGTATATGTAAGTTTCTCATTGGGGTCTCTGATTACACTCTGGGTTTCCTAGCCTCTCAAGTTCCGGTGATCTCTATTCTCTGTTCTTCCCTGTACAACCCCTCTCCTCCCCAGCTCCATCACACCTGTCATTCCTACCCTCCCAAGCTCCTGACCTCCCCCTCCCATCATCCCCTCTCTCCCCCTCTCCTGAAGTCCCCTTCCTCCCACCATACCCCCGTTTATCTCCCCCACCTCCCCTCCCCTCAACACCTCCACCCTCTAGACTTGCCTCTAGTAAT
Organism: Rhizomys pruinosus; assembly: GCA_009823505.1. NCBI lineage: Eukaryota > Metazoa > Chordata > Mammalia > Rodentia > Spalacidae > Rhizomys > Rhizomys pruinosus. Next base: position 170,623 of record VZQC01009623.1, on the reverse strand, counting down.
ATCTGTTCTTACTGACCCTTGTTTCAGGATTTTTCTTTTCCTTTACCTCCATTTTTCCATTCTAATTTCTTGGCTCCTGGTGTCGTATCAGGATATTTACTCACATAAGGGGATTGATGCTATAATCCTCAAATGAGGGAGAACATACATCACCTGATTTTTTTGTCTTTGTGTCACTTCAGTCAGAATAACATTCTTTAGTTCCATCTATTTACATGTGAATTTCATAATTTCATCTTTACTTACTGCTGAGAAATACTCCATTCTGTAGATGTATCACATTTTCATTATCCATTCAACCACTGTGGGACATTTAGGTTCTTTCCTTTTCTTCACTATTCTGAAGAGAGTGGCAGAAACATGGATATAAACATATCTTTACAGTATGATGAGTCCTTTGGGTATATGCCAAAGAGTGGTATAGCTGGATCAATGGTAGGTTCATTTTTAGTCTTTTGAGGGTTCCTTGCACTGCCTTCCATAGTGGCTGCACTAGTGTGCATTCCCACCAACAATCACATCCTCACCAGTATTTGGTGTCCTTCATTTTTGTGATCTTAGCCAGTCTGATAGGGGTAAGATAGAATCTTAAAGTGGTTTTTATCTGCATTTCTTGAATTACTAAGGATGTGAACAGTTTCTAAGGTGTTTCTTAGCCATTTATATTTCTTCATTTGAAAATTCTCTGTGCATATCTGTACCCCATCTTTTTATTGGGTTATTTTCTTGCTACTTTCTTTTTTTAGTTCTTTGTATATTCTGGATATTAATCCTCTGATGTATAGTTGGTAATTTTTTCTCCCACTCAGTGGGTTTCCTCTTCACTTCCTTGGTTATTTCTTTTGCTGTACAGAAGTTTTGTAGCTTAATGAGGTCCAACTTACTGATTGTTGCCCTTAATGCCCAAACAGCTGATGTCCCATTAAGACAACATGCCTACTTCTTGGAAGGTACTGCCTATGTGCTCTTCTAGCAGTTTCAGAGTTTGAGATTTTATATTGAGGTCTTTAATCCACTTGGAGTTGACTTTTGTTCAGGGAGAAAGATAAGTGTCTAATTTCATTCTTCTACAAGTAATGATCCAGTTCTGCTAGCACCATTTGTCAAAGATGCTGTTTTTCTCCTACTGTGTATTCTTGGTACCTCTGTCAAATAAAAGTGGCTGAAATGTATGTACTCATTTTCAGGTCCTCTATTCTGTTCCATTGATGAATGTGTCTATTTTTGTGCCAGTACCATGTTGTTTTTATAACTACAGCTCTGTAATATAACCTGAGAACTGGTACAGTGATGCCCCCTGCATTGTTCTTTTTGCTCAAAATTGTTTTGGCTATCTGGGGTCTTTGTGGTTCCATATGAATTTTTGGATGACTTTTTCTAGCACTGTGAAGAATGTCGTTTTGATTGAATGTATTTTGATTGGCTTTTCATTGAATCTATGGATTGCTTTTGGTAAGATAGTCATTTTCACAATATTGATTCTACCAATCCATAAGCATGGTGGATTTTCCCATCTCCTAGTGACTTCCTCTATCTCTTTATTTAAAGTTTTGAAATTTTCATTCTAGAGATCTTTAATGGTTTTGGTTAGTGTGCTGGATAGCTTTAGTGTAAACTTGACACACCTGGGTTGAGGGAGCCTCAATTGGGGAATTGGCTCCATTGGACTGGCCTGTGGCCACATCTGTGGAATATTGTCTTGATTGTTGAGCAATGTGGGAGGGCCCAGCCCACTATGGGTGGTGCCACCCTGGGCAGGTTGTTGTGTACCATATAAGAGGGCAGGCTGGGCATGGGCCAGGGGAGCAAGCCAGTGGGCAGCATTCCTCCATGGCCTGTGCATCAGTTCCTGACTTGGGTTCCCTGAATGATGAACTCCAACCCAGGAGATGTGAGCTGAATAAACCCTTTCTTCCCCAAGTTGGTGTTGGTCAGAGTGTTTTGTCACAGCAATGGAAGAGAAACTAGAACAGTTAGGTTTATTCCTAAGAATTTTTTTAAGGTAATGTAAATGGGAGGTTTTCTTTGTGTATGTTTTTCTGATTGCTTGTTGTTGGCATATAGAAATGTTACTGATTTTTTTAAGTGTTTTTTTTTTATTTATTTCCGTATGTGTATGAATGTACTGTCTGCATGCAAGTCTGTGCACCCGTGACGTGCAATGCCGCGGAGGTCAGAAGAGGGCGTCGGAATCCCCTGGAACTGGAGTTCTCCTGGAATTGGAGCTTCAGACGATTCTCAGCTGCCATGTGGGTGCTGGGGATCGAACCCGGGTCCTCTGTAAGAGCGGTCGGCGCTCTTAAAAGCTAGCCCATCCCTCCAGCCCTTCCTTCTCTTGACTTATTGCTCTTGCAAGGGTTTCAAGCACTATATTGACAAGGAGTGGAGATAGAGAGCAACCATGTCTGGTTCATTTTAGTGGGAATGCTTTTGTCCATTTAGAATAATGTTGGCTATGGGTTTGTTATATATAGCTTTAATGATATTGAGGTATGTTCCCTCCAAGAGCCATTCCTTTTAGGACTTTAACATGAATGCATGTTTGATTTTATAAAAGGCCCTTTCTACATCTATTAATATACCCATGGTGGATGAACTTTTTGATGTGCATATGTATGCATTTTGCCAGTATTTGGTTGAGTATCTTTTTTCCAAGGATAAAAATTTATTTTTTATATCTTTATAGGTTCTATAACTGACATAAAATGCTAGTTTTTAATTTTAAAAATATTTTCTGTTCTTCTATGTTGATAACATAAATAAGATACTGACTTTATACATTTAAATTATCATAAGATGGTGTTGTGCAGGCAGCCGGCTGGCAGCCCACCTTGACAGGTGCCATCCAATGCTAGGATCATAGAAAGGAACTGCATGAATGGATAGAAAGTCAGCCAGCAGTGAACACTACCTGTGCCCAACCACTGCAGTGGGAACGGTGTGCTGCAGGCCAAAGGATTCAACCCCTCCTCCCACTCAAGCTACTAATAATGAGGTGGAAAGTGTAAACTACTTGTACAGTGGTTTAAAGCTGTTGGGAGAATACAGCAGTGTCAGTGATTGGAGGCTCCATAGCCAAAACTGAGGAAAAAACCAACAGGAAGCAAACTGAGTAACCAACCAATTCCCCCATAGCAACACTTGAGATTAGCAACAGAAGGCAAACAAATAAATAAAGGGGGAAAAACAACAACAACAAAAATACACATGCCAAAAACAAAATGGAAAAACAACACTATGGGAAAAGCTCAAAATAATTTCCCATCAAACCCAACCACTCCTGTAGAAGATCCCAACAACAAGATCTCTCTGGAAGGAAACCAAGATACTGACTTAGAAGAACAATTGTAGACATATTCAAAGACTATAAAGAACAAATCAGAGAATTAAAGGGAGAGAAAGAAAAACTCATGAAGGAACTAGAAGGAAAGAATGATAAACTCTGGAAAGAACTAAAATCAGAGACTGATAAACTCAGAAAAGAACTAGAGGAAAAGAAATACAAACTCTGAAAAGAGCTAGAGGAAGAGAAATACAAACTCTGAAAAGAACTAGAGGGAGAGAATGACAAACTCCAGAAGGAAGTGTAAACATTCAAAAGATCTCAGGCTGAAAGGAAAAAAGAAACTGACCAGGAAAGCAAGGAGCTACAAGAAAAGAATGAAAAGCTCCAAAAGGAAGTGGAAATACTGAAGAAATCACAGGATGAAACAAAAAAGGAAATTGAATTATTCATCCAATCAGCAGGAAAGGATGGGAAAAAGCCTTAGAAGCAGAATGGAAGAAGCAGAAAAAAGAATATCAGACCTACAGGATAACACAGCACAGCTAGAAACTGCAAGTAAAGATTATGAAAATTAAAAAAAAACACACACACAAGAGTGGAACAACCAGGAAATGTAGGACACCATGAAAAGACCAAACCTCTGCATCATACGGATAGAGGAAGGAGAAGAATGCTGAGAGAATGGTATTGAATAGATCTTCAACAGAATAATAGAACAAAACTTGCCCAAACTGAAAAAAGACAACCCCATAGAAATACACGCACATAGAACACAAAACAGACAAGACCAGAAAGGAAATTCTCCACATCATATCATACTTAAAACACTAGATGCTCAAAACAGGGACAAAATACTGAAAGCCACGGAGAAAAACAACAAGTTACATACTTCTCAGTGCAAACCATGAAAGCCAGAAGAACATGGACCAAAGTATTTCCAGTACTAAATGACTTTAGATGCCAACCCAGAATATTATATCCAGCAAAAATGTCAATCATAGTTGAAGGAGAAAGAAAAATATATCAGGACATAAACAAAATGAAAGAACACATGTCAGAAAAACCAACACTTCAGAAAATACTCAAAGCAATTCAAAGAACAGAGGAAAGGAGCAACTATTCTTAAGCAATCCAAGAGAAAAATAACCAAAAGCATAACAGAGTAAATAAATACCTAGATCAAGAATGCAAAGAAAAAATAAGTTGAAAGGAAACAACACACATATATCAATAACCTTAAATATTAATGGTTTAAACTCCCCAATCAAAAGACATAGACTGTGAGACTGGATTAGGAAACAGAATCCATTTATATGCTGCCTCCAAGAAACCCATTTCACCCTCAAGGATAGACAGAACCTTAGAGTGAAAGGATGGAAAAAAATGTTCCAAACACATGGTACCAAAAAGCCAGCAGGAGTGGCTAGTCTTTTTATTCACCTTTATTTTTTTTTCATTTTTAACAATAAGTAATAATTTATGAGTACAATCATCCTTCATATAAAACCAATTTGCAAGCAGTTTTATGTTTTTTTATTGATGCTTTGTGTATTTCATACATCATTTTCCAATTCAGTTCAGGCATATTTCCCTTTCCCTTACCCCCACCTTATCCCACCCCATCCCAGATCATGCATTCTGCCATAACTGTCCTGCATCATTCTCTCAGTTTTTTTTTTCATTTTTTAACAATAAGTGATAATTTATGAGTACAAGCATCCTTCATGTAAAACCAATTTGCAAGCAGCTGTGCCCAAACCCACACAGCCCATGGGTCCCACCATCCAGCAGGGGGGACTTGTATGTTCAATAAAGTTGATCAAATGAGTGTCCAGACTATATTGCTGTAGTTTCACCATTCACCCAAATCGCAGCCCTTACATCCTACCATGCCCCCTCTTCTGCAGATTGTTCCCTAGGCTTAGAAAAGGGGCACAGGTGGATGAGAAGCAAAACATGCTACTTTCTCTGGAGCTGTTGTCTTGGTGGCTGTCTCCTTTCATGGCTGACAGTTTGTCCAGGAATATACCTTTTGATCCTAACTAATGAAGCACAAGCAATTAGATTATAGGTATTTAAACAGTACTAATTTTTATGGTAGGTTACTTTAGCATAGACACATGTTTGGATATGTTAATCCATGAATTACAATTTTCCCCCCTGTTAAATATGACAGGGTCTTACTGTGGCTTATAACATCTCCTAACCTGTAGAGGATGTAAGCTTGTGGCATCAGCCATGGGTTATTTCTCCAAGGGGAGAGCCAATAGCCAATTAGATTTGGGATATACAGGCACATGGCTGCCTCTGCTGCACAGTATTTCCAGGCAGGTGTTGTGTAGCTGGTGCTGACGGAGGAGTCTTGCTTGACTCAAGGAGACCCATATTTGCTTTATTGGTTTTGTGGCCTTTGGTAACACTCTCTGGTGTTCCAGAGTCCATCTGTACACTTGCATGTGTGGTCTCAATACATCTTTCCCATGCTAAGTCACAACAATTCTATCAATCACTACTTGTAAAGTGGAAACTTCTAACATTTGTCATGCTTAAAAATAAAACACAGAAAGTACTCTCAACACAGTGACTGGAAATCTTGTATTTTAAACAAGTTTCTTAAAATAAGTGTTAATAAACCATATTGTATATTTAAGATTATATACAATAAAATTACTTTACATGGAAGAACTGGTGTCTTGACATAATACCTCAGAAACTATTTGATATTCAAATCTTCATTAATAGATATTACATGGTTTACTTCAGTAAATTTTCTAGTGGATACCAAATCATGCAGGTGTTACATTTTTAACTTTTGGTACCTTAAAGATTGTTGGGCTTGCCCATGCTCCTACCTGGCTTGTTGAGTATCTTTGAACATAGGTTTATTAAGGATTATGGGCCAAAGTTTTCTTTGTTTTATCTGTACCTGGTTTTGGTATTAGAGTGATACTGGCTTCATAAAAGGAGTTTAGAAGGTTTACCTCTGTTTCTATCTATTTGAATAGTCTATTGTAAATCTTCTTTGAATTCTACTAAACAGTAGAATTCTGCTGAAAAGCCATAGATGGCCCTGGGCTTTTTTTAATCGGGAGATTTTTGTATTTCAATTTCCTCCTTTGTTATGGGTCTGTTTAATCTGATGACCTCTTCTTGGTTTAACTTTGGTGGTGTCCATGTTTCTGGAAATTCATCCATTTCATTTAGGTTTTCAAATTTAATGGAGTATAGATTTTTGAAGTATTCCCTTGCAATGTTTTGAATTTTTTTGGTGTCTGTTGTGATGTTTCCCATTTCTTCTCTGATTTTGTTCATTTAGATTTGCTCTTTCTTCTTTCTTTCTTTCTTTCTTTCTTTCTTTCCCTTTCTTTCTCTTTCTTTCTTTCTTTTGGTTTTCTTTCTTTCTTTCTTTCTTTTGGTTAGCTGTGCCAAGAGTCATCTATCTTGTTTAGCCTTTCAAAGAACCAGCTCTTAGATTCATTGATTTTTTTCTATTGTTTTCATTGTTTTATTTCATTAATTTCTCTCTGATTTTTGTTATTTCTTCTCATCTACTAGGTTTGAGGTTCATTTCTTCTTGCTTTTCCAGAGTCTTGAGTTGTGCTGTTAAGTCTTTTACATATGCTCTTTCTGATTTTTTGATGTAGGCACTAAGAACTATGAATTTCCCTGTTAGGATTGTTTTTAAGGTGACCCAGAAGTTTTGTTGCATTGTAGTCTCATTTTCGTTTAGTTTCTAAAATACTTTTATTTCTTTGTTAATTTCCTCTTTAATCCATTGATTATTTAGGACTGTGTTGTTTAATTTCCATGAGTTCCAATAGAATGCATGAAATTATTTCAGTTTTTTTTTAATTTACTGAGTTTTGTTTTGTATCCCAGAATGTAATCAATTTAGTGAAGTTTGATTTGTAGATTTAATGTTTTTACTACAATATGCTGTGATGATTTTTCTGTTCTGCTCATGGCTAGTTGATGTACCGTGTGCTTCTTGACTCTCTATAGGTAATTCATTCCCTAATTTTGGAAAGTTTTCTTCTATAATTGTGGTGGAGATCTGTTCAACTCCTTTGCCCTGAGATTCTTCTCCTTCCTATATGCCTGTAATTCTTAGATTTGGTCTTCTCATGTTGTCCCACATTTCCTGTATATTCCATTTTTGTATAATTTTAATTTTTACAGACTTTGCTTAAGGACTCCAGATCTTCAACTTTTTCATCCAGTCTTGATATTCTGTTTTCTGTTTCATTCATTCTGTTTATGAGGCTTTCTGCTGTTGTGTCCAGTTGGCTGGTTGGGTTCCTTGAATTCATGCAGATTTCTGTTTGGTTTTTTCCTCACTATTTCTATCTCTTTTGTGAATTCAGTTTTGAAGTCATGAATTGTTTTTGATAGTTCATTAAGCCACATATTTATTTAATCCCGAGCTTGCATCAAAAGTTCTTTGAGTTGTTTGTCTGTGTTCTTTTTAAGTTCTTTGATAATGTTTATAATTGTTCTTTGAAATTCTGAGTCCAGCTTTTCCTCAGAATGGTTTTCATTGTAGTGCCTTTTGGAGAGATGGGGGTTGTCAGGGACATATTCTCTTGGTTTTTTATATCGTTTATGTTTTTGCACTGCCTTTCGGGCATATGGATGTTCTTTTCTTTTACACTCCACACATAAATCAAAATTACAAAATCTGAAAGTAAACTATAGGTTAATTCCAAAGCACATTTTGAGATTCATATTTTAACAGTAAAGTTGCATGCAGGTAAAAAGAAGTATGACTTTGCATTCTCTCTTTTTTTAAGAATATCTTTTGGTTAAAAAAATTATATGTAACACAAATATTTTGTAAAATAATATTTTCTCTTTTTATTGATACAATCATTCATAATTTATCTTTATGTAATTTTTTTTGTCTTTTGGAGACAGGGTCTCCCTGTAGTTGCAGCTGTCCTGGAACTCACTCTGTAGACCAGGCTGGCCTTGAACTAACAAAGATCCACCCGCCTCTGCCTCCCAAGTGCTAGGATTAAAGGCAAGCAGCACCACGCCCAGCATATGTAATCTTATAGTGTGTGCTATCATATAGGCATATGGATGTTCTCTATTGGTTATCTGACCAGTAGGTATTTCTGTTTGGCTTTTGTTTAATACAATTTTGATATATTTGTTTTGTGTATAGCTTAGTTACTTTTTTCTTAGGTAGGCAAGACTGTCCAGAAGATCAAGAGTCAAGGAAGATGGGTGTTAGGATTAACTGAGGTGGTACTTAGCACCTATGCTAGGGTGGTTGGAGACTCAGGGTAAGGGATTTGGTCCAGGGAAAGGATTGGTGTCTGTGGAGAACCTAGTCTGGATGAGAACAGGGTTGGAGTGTGGGAGAAGGACTGAATGGGGCGGCTGGTGAGTGGGGTCAGATTTACCAAAATCCTCCCTGGGGCAGGTCTAAGAGGAAGGTCAGGGCAAGAAAGGTTGGGAGAGGAAAATGACCACGAATGAGATATTCAGTGTTCTGTGCTATGGTGTTTAGCCAGTTTTGGTTAGGGAGATATATCAGAGGTCCATAGAGAGGACCATAGAGAGGACATGCATGCGTGGCCAGGAAGACAGCCAGGGGTGCACACTCTCCATGCCCAACTGCTCATGTGGGGACCAGAGTGCAGGCCAAAGGATTCAACCCCCCATCGGTGGGTGTGTGGTCCAACTCCACAGGCACCACCCAACCCTAGGACCATAGAGAGGACCTGGGTGTGTGGTCAGGTTGCCAGCCAGGGATGCACACTCTCCATGCCCAACTGCTCAGGTGGGGACCAGTGCACAGGCCAAAAGATTCAAACCCCCCCTCCTGCTCAAGCTACTGATACTGAGGTGGAAAGTATAAACTTCTGGTGCTGCAGTTTAATGCTGTTGGGAGAATCCAGCAGTGTCAGTGATTAGAGGCTGCATAGCCAAAACTGATGAAGAAACCAATAGGAAGCAAACTGAGTGACCAACCAGTTCTCCATATTAACATTTGAGATTAGCAACAAAAGGCAAACAAATAAACAAAGGAGGAAAAACAACAACAAATACACATGCCCAAAACATAACAGAAAAACAACAATATGGGAAAAGCTCAAAATAAAACCCCACCGAACTCAACCAATCCTGTAGAAGATCCCAAAAATGAGATCTCCCTGAAAGGGAGCCAAAATACCAACCTTAGAAGAACAATTATAGACATATAATAAGGGAGAGAACAGAAAAACTCCTGAAGGAACTAGAAGGAAATAATGATATACTCCAGAAAGAACTAAAAGGAGAGATTAATAAACTCAGAAAAGAACTAGAGGAAGAGAAATACAAACTCCAAAAAGAACTAGAGGAAGAGAAATACAAACTCCAAAAAGAACTAGAGGGAGAGAATGACAAACTCCAGAAGGAAGTGGAAACATTGAAAAGATCTCAGGCTAAAAGGAAAAAAGAAACTGACAGGAAAGCAAGGAGCTACAAGAAAAGAATGAAAAACTCCAAAAGGAAGTGGAAATATTGAAGAAATCAGAGTTTGAAATTAAAAAGGAAATTGAATTATTCATCCAATCAGCAGGAAAGGATGGGAAAAAGCTTCAGAAGCAGAATGGAAGAAGCAGAAAAAAGAATATTAGACCTTCAGGATAACACAGCACAGCTAGAAACCTCAGGTAAAGATCATGAAAAATATAAAAAAAAACACAAGAGTGGAACAACCAAGAAATGTGGGACACTATGAAAAGACCAAACCTCTGCATCACAAGGATAAAGGAAGGAGAAGAATCCCAAGAGAATGGTATTGAATAGATCTTCAATAGAATAATAGAAGAAAAATTCCCTAAACTGAAAAATCACAAACACATAGAAATACAAGAAGCACATAGAACATGAAATAGACAAGACCAGAAAAGAAATTCTCCACATCATAGCATACTTAAAACACTAGATGCTCAAAACAAGGACAAAATACTGAAAGCCACAAGAGAAAAACAACAAGTTACATACAAGGGGAAACCCATCAGAATCACACCTGACTTCTCAGTGCAAACCATGAAAGCCAGAAAAACATGAACCAAAGTATTTCCAGTACTAAATGACTTTAGATGCCAACCCAGACTACTATACCCAGCAAAAATGTCAATAATAGTTGAAGGAGAAAGAAAAATCTTTCAGGACATAAACAAAATGAAAGAACACATGTCAGAAAAACCAACGCTTCAGAAAATACTTGAAGCAATTCAAAGAACAGAGGAAAGGAGCAACTATCCTAAGGCAAACCAAGAAAGAAACTACCAAAAGAATAACAGAATAAATAATTACCTAGACCAAGAATGCAAACGAAAAATAAGTTGAAAGGAAACAACACACATATCTCAATAATAACCTTAAATATTAATGGTCTAAACTCCCCAATCAAAAGACATAGACTGTGATAATGGATTAGGAAATAGAATCCATCTATATGCTGCCTCCAAGAAACCCATCTCACCCTCAAGGACAGACAGCACCTTAGAGTGAAAGGATCTAAAAAACCAAAAATATTTCAAGCAAATGGTACCAAAAAGCAACCAGGAGTGGCTATTCTCATATCAGGTGAAATAGACCTCAGAGTAAAATTAATCAGAAAAGACAAAGAGGGCCAATATATCCTTATCAATGGAACAATTAGCCAAGAAGATCTCGCAATCTTAAATATTTATGCACCAAACTCTGTTACACAAACTTTATAAACATAATACTTCAGAACCTCAAGACACATATTAGTCCCAATATGCTAATAGTGGGGGACTCAATACCCCACTGAGCCACCTGGATAGGTCAACTGGACAAAAAATAAACAGAGAGACATCAGAACTGAACAACACAATACACCAAATGGACCTCACAGATATCTACAGAATATTCCATCCAAACACCACAGAATATACTTCCTACTCAGCACCCCATGAAACATTCTCCAAAATTGACCACATACTGGGACATAAAAGAAACCTCAACAAATACAAAAGGATTGAAATTATTCCATGCATTCTATCAGACCACAGTGCAATAAAGCTCAATATTAACACCAGGGTAAGCCCTACTAGCTATAAGAACACATAGAGACTAAACAACACAATACTGAACAATGAGTGTGTCAGAGAAGAAATAAAGAATGAAATAAAAGCATTCCTGGAACTAAATGGAAATAACAATACAACACAACAAAACCTGTGGGATACACTAAAGTCAGTCCTAAGAGGGAAATTTATAACCCTAAGTGGACACATTAAAAAAAAAAAAAAAAACAGAAAGAGAACAAGTAAATGATCTAACACTGCAGCTAAAATCACTTGAAAGACAACAACAAATGAACCCTAAACCCAATAGACAGGAAGAAATATCAAAAATCAGAGCAGACATCAATGAAATAGGAACAAAGAAAACAATACAAAAAATCGATGAATCCAAAAGCTGATTCTTTGAAAAGATAAATAAAATAGACAGACATCTAGCCCAGTTAACCAAAAGAAAGAAAGAGCAACTCCAAATCAATAGCATTTGCAATGAATGGGGAAACATGACAACAGATAAAGAAAAGATCCAGACAATCATACAAGAATACTTCAAAAACCTATACTATATCTGAAGAAATGGATGAATATCTGAAATCCTGGGATTCGCCAAAGCCTAACCAAGAAGAGATTGACAGCTTATTGATTTATTTTTTTAATTTTATTTATTTCCATATGTGTATGAATGTATTGTCTGCATGCAAGTCTGTGCACCTGTGATGTGCAATGCTGCGGAGGTCAGAAGAGGGTGTCAGACTCCCCTGGAACTGGAGTTCTCCTGGAATTGGAGTTTCAGATGGCTCGGCTGCCATGTGGGTGCTGGGGATTGAACCCGGGTCCTCTGCAAGAGCGGTCAGCTCTCTTAACCTCTAGGCCATCTCTCCAGCCTGAGATTGACAGCTTAAACAGACCCATAACACTTGAGGAAATTGAAGATGTAATAAAAAGTCTCCCAACTAAAAAAAGCCCAGGCCCAGATGGTTTCACAGCAGAATTCTAGAAAACATTTAAAGAGGTCTTACAACCATTACTACTCAAATTTTTCAGAAGCATACAGACAGAGGGAATTATCCCAAATTCCTTCTACAAAGCCAGCATCACTCTAATACCAAAACCAGGCAAAGACACAAACAAGAAAGAAAACTATAGGACCATTGATGAACATGGATGCAAAAATTCCCAACAAAATACTTGCAAATCACATACAGACCCACATCAAAAAGATCATCCATCATGACCAGGTTGGATTCATACCAGAGATGCAGGGATGGTTCACACTTGTAAACCAATAAATATCATAAAACACATAAATGGACTTAAAGACAAAAACCATACAATCATCTCAATTGATGCAGAAAAAGCTTTCAACTAAATCCAGCATACCTTCATGCTTAAAGTCTTAAAGGGAATTGGACTGGAGGGATCATTCCTCAATATAATCATAGCCATATATAAGAAACCCACAGCCAACATCATCCTAAATGGAGAAAAGTTGGAAGCATTCCCCTTAAAGTCAGGAACACAGAAAGGATGTCCACTATTGCCACTCCTCTTCAATGCAGTGCTTGAAATGCTTGTTAGGGCAATAAGGCAAGAAAGCAAAATTAAAGAAGTATTAATTGGAAAAGAAGAAGTAAATCCCTTTTTACAGATTATATGATAGTTTACCTAAGGGATGCTAAAAACTCCACCAGAAAACTCTTAGAAATGATCAAAAGTTTCAGTAAAGTGGCGGGATACAAAATAAACCTAGAAAAATCAGTAGCCTTCCTTTACACAACAATAAGCAACTGGAGAAGGAATATAAGGAGACCTTCCCAATCACAATAGCCTCAAAAAACAAATAAAACACCTAGGAATAAACCTAACCAAAGATACCAAAAAACTCTACAACAAAAATTTTAAACCCCTGAAGAAGATTTAAAATGACATCAAAAGATGGAAAGACCTCCCATGCTCACGGACTAGAAAAATTAATATAGTAAAAATGTCCATTCTACCCAAATTAATATACAGATTCAATGCAATACCAATCAAAATCCCCATGAGATTTTTCACAGACTTAGAAAAAAATCCTTAAATTCATATGGAAAAACAAAAGATCCCAAATAGCTAAAGCAACCGAGTGAAAAGTGCAATACTGGGGGATTACATTATCAGACCTCAAGCTATATTACAGGGCTATAGTCATAAAGACTGCCTGGTACTGGAAAAAAATACAGAGCCATTGACCAATGGAACAAAATTGAAGACCCAAACTTGAGCTCATATAACTTCAGCCACCTCATATTTGACAAATGGGCCAAAAAAAAAAACTCAGTGGAGGAAAGATGGCATCTTCAGCAAATGGTGTTGGCAAAACTGGATCACCATTTGTAGAAGAACAAAATTAAACCCCTCCTCTCACCCTGTACAAAAATCAATTCCAAGTGGATCAAAGATCTCAACTTAAAACCTGAAACCCTGAAGGTGATAGAAGAAAAAGTTGGCAGCAACCTACAAGACATAGGTGTAGGAGGAGACTTTCTAAATCAAACAGCAGCTGCACAGGAAATAAGGACAACAGCTGACAAATGGGACCTCATCAAACTCAAAAACTTTTGTACAGCAAAAGAAACAATCAAGGAAGTGAAGCAAAAACCCACAGAGTGGGAAGAAACCTTCACCATGATACATCAGACAAAGCATTAACATCCAGAATATATAAGCTACTTAAAAAGCAAAGAAGTAAGAAAACAAATGACCTACTCAAAAGATGGAGTAAAGAGCTGAACAGAGACTTCACCAGTAAGGAAGTAAAGATGGCTGAGAAACATCTTAAAAAGTGTTCAACATCATTAATAATTAAGGAAATGCAAATTAAAACCACACTAAGGTATCACCTTACTCCAATAAGACTAGCCAAGATCAAGAAAACAGACACCAAATGCTGGAGAGGTTGTGGAGAAAAGGGAATACTCATCCACTACTGGTGGGAATGTAAACTGGTACAACCACTTTGGAAAACAGTGTGGAGAACCCTTAAAAAACTCACAAAGGGCCTACCACCTTACCCAGCCATACCACTCCTGGGTATATACCTGTAAGACGCATCCCACCACAAAGATACATGCACAGCTATGTTTATTGCAGCTCTCTTCACAATAGCAAAGACCTGGAACCAATCCAAATGCCCCTCAACAGATGACTAGATAACAAAAATGTGGTACATCTATACAATGGAGTTCTATGCAGCAGTAAAGAAAGATGACATCATGAGCTTTGTGTGATGTTTAAAGCCAAAACAGTACATTCTTTAAGAAGATTTCCAACTTCATAAAGATAGAATGAAAGATTAATATTGACGTATTTGATGATTAACCCACAAAAGGAGAGTATGGGAGTTTGCTGAGTCACCCAGGGGTATCCTGTGGTACTCAAATAATGTCCCTTCTCTTAGTCTATGGGAAACTGGCCAACTATTTACTCATCAAACTCTGAAGTACCTCTTATACACAAACTTTGTATGTTACCAAAGTCACTATTATGTAAAGGACTCCACCAAATGCTTTAACATTTATTTGCTTATTTATCACTTGCCTCATTAACAAGAAAATCGTTTTCATATGTGTGTGTGTATGTGTGTGTGTGTGTATGTGTGTGTGTGTTTGTGTCTCCCTGTAACCCCAGCTGGCCTAGAACTAGCCCTATAGACCAGGCTAGCCTTGAACTCATGGAGATCCGCCTGCCTCTGACTCCCGAGTGCTGGGATTAAAGGCATGTACCACCACACAGGGTTTAAAGACGGTTCTTAGCCGCCATGTAGGTGCTGTGAATCAAACCTGGGTCCTCTGCAAGAGGAGTCGGTGCTCTTAACCACTGAGCCATCTCTCCAGCCCCATCAATTATACGTATTTCTAAGATGAGCCTGTAGCAGAACTACAAGGAGGGAAAGAAAATGAAGAACAGAAATACAACATATAGGTAAAGATTAACCCCTTAATTACAAAATTGAGACCAGCAAAACCATTGCTTAGTATTGATAACCCTAAACCATAGTTCCTGTAACAGAAAACAAGCCCTGTTAGCACAAAGATTGGAGTATTTATTTTAAAGTTCCTATTTTCTTCATGCAGTGCTGTGTTTCATCTGAAAGAGAGCCACCTGCATGAGGCTGCTTGGGGTCTGTTCATCAGACATTGAGAGAATTACTGGATAAGGAGTTTCTAACAGAGAGAGTCAGAATAAAAATGAGGGGGAAATAAGAGAATGACATTTTTGAAATTCTTATTAGATATGGCATAAAAGATGTATTCTCAGGCCTGCATTACAAGACCTTTACTCATAATTCGAGGATGAAAAATGTTAAGCATGACTACACAAAAATGATAAGGTTCTGATTTATGTATAGACTAGAGAAGACAACAATTTTTTTTGGTTAGACTATTCTATCATGCATTATAAAATGGTTTTTCTCTTTTACTGTTTGGTTCAATAAATCTTATCTATTAATCTGTAAATTACTAGTTCAAGCCACAGACCATGATTTCCTCATTGAAATAAAGTCTATGGGAGCCTCGTCAGACATGAAGCACAAATCCTATATCAAGCACACAATTTTTCTGTCCACTACAGGCCTAGCAGAGTTATATTTTACTGTGTTTACTTACCAAAGCATGCTAGAGACATTTCCAATAATGTTTAAAGTAGTTATAGCCTCCATAAGACAAATTTTATAAAGAAGAGTGATAAAATTAACTGTTAAAAGTAAATTGTCTAGGGGTTGCAGAGATGGTTCAGCAGTTTAGAGTACTGTCTGCTCTTGCTGAGAACTAGGGTTTGGTTCTCAGCACCCACTTGGCAGCTAACAGTTATCAATAACTCCAGTTTCAGATTATCTAATGCCCCCTTTTGCCCCCACAGACATTGTACATACGGGCACACTTACAAACATCCAGGGAAAACACTTATACACATCAAATAAAATTTAAAAATATAGCGAGTAGTATTGAAAACTTACTGTTATGATAAATATTGGCCTATTCTATAAAGTTTAAAAATTGAACAATGACTATTCATTAAAAACACTATGTAAATGAAGAAAAGTTTGAATAACATGTTCTAATGTCCAAAATTCTCATACCTAAACACCTGAGCAGCTATGTCCCAGAGGCCAATGTGGAGAGAGAGGAGCTGGTACTTGATTCAGAAAAGGAAATAAGAAAAAGTGCCAAGTGGAAGGATCATAATACAACAGGAAGAGACAGGAAATCTCTGGGGTCAAACCTTCCAACAACACATGTCACATTTTAGAAGATAAAGTAATTCTGATCTGTGCGCACTGAACCTCAAATCCTTAACAAGCACAAAATCCCTATAGAGTTTACTTACAAAACTTCCAGAAATAAAAATCGTACAAAACTCATGATTGCCACACTAATAAGAAAGCAGGATACTTTGAATGAAATCTCTCTGAAGCAAGAAATAGCTGTTTAATACCTCTAAGAATTAACAATCTTCAAATTCTGCCTCAGCCTTGAGGGTGGTGCATGAAAATGTTTAAAGAATAAAATTTAGTAATGGCAAAGACTAGCTTATTTAAAGGAACTATCAGGAATGAATTTTTAAAAAATTGAAAACAAATTCTAGAGGTGACTGCAAAGTAACAATTCTGTCAATGTTCAGAATAGCAGGAAATACAGCAGAAGATAGACTTAGTAAGCTAGAAAATACAAGTGTTTACCCAAAAGTGGTAAGAGATAAAAAATGAATATGTAGAGGAGGTTAGGAGACATGTGTGTGCTGATTTTTATTGTTTTGGATTCCAATAGACAAAACTCCATAGTTGTTAACTGATATTTTGTGCAAACTTAAGATTTTTGTCAAGTTAAATATACAAGAAAACCATTAGGGTAGACCATTTTAGAATGAAGAGTGAATTCATTCCAAATCAAACCAATAGGAAGTACTCAAATAAGGGGGAAAGTTATATGTAGAAATCAGTCCCCTAGGGGGAAGGGAGAGAAACTGAAGATTTGCGAAGAAAAGTAGGCTAGATAGAGCTTGTTTCTTTTGTAGAAACAAGCCCAGACTGCAGCCAACAAACAATACCTTCGAGTGCAAGACCAAGTTACCCAAGAGCCTTCTGGACAAGAGGTTCATACAAAGAGGACTAGACTCTGAAGCCAAGAAACACCTAGAAGAGAAAGAAAAGATCCTTAGTGAACAGCACTACACTGGATTTGTCAGAGTTTAAAGAAAGTAGAATTTCGTAGCAGGAGAGCAAAGGTTCTTGCTGTGTGAAGATCTTCTCTATGAAAGAATGTCACTGAGCCAACATATTCCTGAAGTTAAGAAGTTAATGCTTCAGATGAATTCTAAGAACAAAGTAGCAGAAGATGCGGACAAGACAGAGAAGCTCAAAGTGTCAGAGGAGGAAATGCCAAGAAGACACAAGACCTTGATGGGAACAATTGCAAACAAGTTTCCCAAGAAGTGGAACCATGCCAATTATGATATCTATGATAGTAGAAACATATTAAACCCATTAAAGCAGAAGAGATTTTAGATTTTCTTAAAGCCCCGAGATGAAATGGATACCTTCAAATACAACACCAGGGTGCCTGTGAGCACAGCGTGGTTTGGAACTCATGCTGGTGGCATCTCTGTACTGGTTAATACTCTGTTGTTTCCTTAGAAAGAAAGGCATATTTTGGAAAACGTGCTGCTCTTGAGACACATGTGATGGATGTTCCATAACCTTCTAGTGACATTCTTCAGGGGTGGGATTGTAGTTCTGGATCTGAAAATGTATGTAGGTCCAGGGCAGGTTTCTAAAGATTTTTTTACCTAATTTTTGTTTGATTATATATATATATATATATATATATATATAGAGAGAGAGAGAGAGAGAGAACAGAGAGAGAGAGAGAGAGAGAGAGAGAGAAAGCATGCACATGTAGTTCTTTCCAGTCACTGACCTGGAATTCACTGTTGTAAATTTACATCATTGTTTAAACTGCCTTTTTACTTATTGTTTACTGTATTAATCATGCCAAGCCAATTCATACATTCATGTTAGAATCAAATGTTATGAGATTATCAGATGTAGCTCACCAAGGACAAACATACCTTTCCAACCTGAAGTGTTTGCATACTATCAGACCATCTCCAATTTATAGTAGTACAGTTTTTCTTATTCACTTAAGGCAGTTAATTGGCTTCTTTTTCCAATGTTCTGTTAAAAACAACTGTTTGAACATTTTAAAAGCGTAAACATATCAATAACTATAATAACTGTAAATAGGCTGAATCTTGCATGGTAGAGCTTGTCAGAATAGTATGAGAATGTTAATTTATCAATTAAAATCAACTTTTGCATTGGCTTTTCAAAACTCCTTTTTCAACTAGGAACAGCCATTTCAAGTTAAGTTCTGAATTTTCTTTTTGGTCTTTTTGAGACAGGGTCTCCCTTTAGTCCCAGCTGGCCTGGAGCTCACTTTGTAGACCACGTTGGCCTTGAAGTCACAGAGATCCGCCTGCCTCTGCCTCCCAAGTGCTAGGATTAAAGGCATGTGCCAAGACACCTGGCAAGTTCTGAATATTTTACATTAAACCAAAGAATTTGCTAGCTTTTCTGCGCTAGCCTCCCATCTCTCTACCTCTCCAAATGTTTTGGCTCCATCAGGACACCAAATGGTATTCAGAAACTATAATCTGAGTTCTATGAATGTTCATGATAGAGTTGATTATACATCTAAGTCTTTTCAGTAGATAAAAGATGGAAAATGTCTTTCTTTCATTCTTTTCTTCTGATAAAGAAAATTTGGAGTTCATTAAGAAAAGAATAGTAATGGCTGAGAAAGAAAATGCAGCTTTGCAGTGAGTAGGATGTACCAGAAAGTGCCAGCAGAAGGATTGACTCCTCTGGGCATTGAAGGGAAGAAATGCCTCAGATTGCTGCAGACATCAGGCCCCTCTCTGGATCCTACTAGTAACAACTATTTTTAATGAATCCTAACGAAGCTTACCTTCTAGGTGCCGCAAAGGTTTTAATACAAGAGACTTTCTTAACTCCCCCCCATAGAATAAGGAGAAATATGATGATGATGAGGTCGTTCTCCAGCTGTAGATTGGAGCCAGCTGTTATAGAGGTATTCTCTTGTAAAATCAGTAAAACTGCCTTCTTTAATTGACTAATGGACATAGAAACTCTGAAAAGGATTATTCTCTATTCAGAACCAAATATAATGCTAAAGTCTCCTTAAGCTATGCACTTAAACAAAATATATTAATACAGGAGCTCTGACATCAACAATGGATTATTCTACCAAGGAGATGTTGGCCAGGGGATCCAAGCCCCCACAAAAGGTAAAGGCTCCTTGCCTCCAAACTGGGATATCTGCAGGAAGAGAGGCGATAAGGCCCTGCTGTTGAAGACCTGATATAAACATGGGAAAGATGTATGGAGACCGCACTTGCAAGTATACAGATGGTCTCTGGAATGCCAGAGAGTGTTACCAAAGGCCACTAAACCAATAAAGCAAATATAGGTCTCCTTGAGTCAAGCAAGACTCCTCCGTCAGCACCAGCTACACCTCATCTGCCTGGAAATACTGTGCAGCAGTGGCAGCCATATGTCTGTATATCCCAAATCTAATTGGCTATTAGCTCTCTCCTTGGAGGAATAACCCACGGCTGATGCCACAAGCTTACATCCTCTAATGGTTAGGAGATGTTATAAACCACACGAAGACCCTGCCATACTTAACAGAAGAAAATGTAATTCATGAATTAACATACCATCCAAACATCTGTGTCTATACCAAAGTAACCTACCATAACAATTAGTACTGTTTAAATACCTATATATCTAATTGTGTGTGCTTCATTAGTAGGATCGAAAGGCTATATATTATACTGTTTAAATACCTAAATATCTAATTGCATGTGCTTCATTAGTAGGATCGAAAGGTTATGCCTGGACAAGCTGGCAGCCCATGAAAGAAAACAGCCAGAACTGACTAGAGACCAAGACATCAGCTCCAGAGAAAGTAGAGTGTTTTGCTTCTCATCCACCTGTGCCCCTTTTCTAAGCCTAGGGAACAATCTGCGGAAGAGGGGGCGTGGTAGAATGTAAGGGCTTCGATTGGGGTTAATGGTGAAACTACAACAATATAGACTGGACACTCATTTGATCAACTTGATTGAACATACAAGCCCCCCCTGCTGGATGGTGGGACCCATGAGCTGTGTGGGTTTGGGCACAACTGCTTGCAAATTGGTTTTACATGAAGGATGCTTGTACTCACAAATTATCACTTATTGTTAAAAAAAATGAAAACAAAACAAAACAAAAAACAGAGAAAGATGCAGAAAAGTTATGGCAGAATGCATGATCTGGGATGGGTAGGGGTGGGGTGGGGGGAAGGGAAGGGGATATATGCCTGAACTGAATTGGAAAATGATGTATGAAATACACAAAGCATCAATATAAAAAAATTCTGGCAAAATGTATGTGATCTGGCAGGGTTGTGGGGCATCGAAGGGGGGAGTGGATCTAAATTTGATTAAGAAATGTATGAAATACAAAAGAGGTCAATAAACAGTTAAGAAAAAAAAAATATATATATATGAAAAGAATAGTAGGCTTCTCAGAAGCTAGAGTCACTTTGCTGGGGTTTTGTATATAGCTCCTTTTCCTGGCAAACTTTACTGAAGGAAAGGAATGTTCATGTGTTAAGGGAGATAAGGAATGGACGGAGCAGGTCAGGATTTTTCCCAGATCAGAGTTTACTGCATTTTTCTTTACATGAGCTTTTCCAAGTGTCATGCATAAACTGGAGCAGACCATTTTGTCAGCTAATGACATGCAAAATTCACTACAAGGAAGCAAAGGAAAGTGAAGTGTCACCTTGTTGCATACTGTGAGTTCCTGCTGACCTGGACACCTCATCCTCTAGCCACTTAAGTTTGCCTTACTTTCCACGTGTCT
The DNA here is from genome assembly GCA_009823505.1 of Rhizomys pruinosus. Classification (NCBI taxonomy): domain Eukaryota; kingdom Metazoa; phylum Chordata; class Mammalia; order Rodentia; family Spalacidae; genus Rhizomys; species Rhizomys pruinosus. Next base: position 149,316 of record VZQC01009623.1, on the reverse strand, counting down.
ACTTAACTACTTCCTTTCTTCCCTCAGAGATTTTCCCCTTAATCCTAAAACATTGAAGCGCAATAAAGAGCTGTGAAGGACATACTTCCTAAGAAAGAAAATACAGCATAGGGCATAAGTTCACATCAATAACTTGAATTGTTTTCATTTCTTTTCCCTTCCTCAGATAAAGTTTGATACCTAATGATGTTAGCAAACTTTAAGGTCTTTATTTCTTCTGCTGAGAATATCAATACAAATACTATAAGAAATAGTGCAAAATGGAATAAATATGTTTGAAACTTTAAAAATATTTCTTTATTATTTTTATTTTATGTGTATGAGTATATTGACTGCATGCATGTCACAGATGGTGATGGCTACCCTGGAACTGGAGTTATGCACAGTTTTTACCTTCCATATGGGTGCTGGCAATTCAACCCCAAAAATGATATTCTTAAAAGTTTAAACCAAGGGCTGGAGAGATGACTCAGTGGTCAAGAGCACTCTCTTGTAGAGGACCCGGGTTTAATTCCCAGCACCCACATGGCAGCTAACAAGATTTGGTAACTCCAGTTCCAGGGGATCCAACACCCTCTTCTGTTGGGGCATTGCACCACACAAATCCACTTACATACACACAGACAAAACATACACATGAAATAAAAATAAATAAAATATTAGTAAAGATTATCATTTTATCTTTAAAGCATAACTAACTAGAGATTTAGGGCAAACATTAAATTATAAGCTCATTTTGGAAAAGGATGAATTAAAGATAAATTATTTACATTTTTGTTAGTCTTGCTGTTATTTTCAGGTACTATTTTACATTTTTTATACTAGCTTTCAAAATTGATATAAACATACATTTCTACTTCAAAATCAAATTCCCAAAATTTAGCATATTCAGAACAATTTCGCCTCTACTTATAAGTCCCCCACATGATCGGCTTCTTTTTTTTTCCCTTTTAAAAGTAATTATATATGCATGTATATTTATTTACTATTGAATTATTGCTCATTTCATACATCTTAATCATATTTAGAGACTCTCCCTTCCTGCCCCCTCATATCCCTATCCACTGGGTTTCATCCATTTTGGGCAATAATCCCTAACTTTAGCCAAGGAGTTATTGACAGTTGATCACCTTCTTAAAATAATTTTCCAATCTTTTTTTCTTCCCATCTGACTTCCTTCCTCCCTCCCAGTACCAGCACCCCCATTTACCCAAAATCCCCCCCCAATAACACCCACCTCCCACCATCCCTTCCCTCCCCACACACAGCCTGGCCCCTTGAATGTCCCTCCCTCCTCTCCTCACAGACGAACTCTCCCAATTTCCCCGCCAACCCCTGGTAACATCCATTTCCTACTGTCTCCTTCTTTTGGGTTCCTTCTTTCCTTTACTTGCATCCATCCTTCCCATTTTCCTGGCTCCTGGTACTACATCAGAATATATACTCACATATAAAGGATTGGCCCTACAATCTGCAAAAGAGGGAGAACTTATGTCACTTGCTTTTCTGCATTTGTGTTACTTCACTTACCCATTTACCTGAAATTTTCACAATTTCATCTTTTTTTTACTGCTGAGTAGAACTCCATTGTGTAAATGTGCCACATTTTCATCATCCATTCATCAGCTGATGGACATTTAAGTTGTTTGCATTTCTCAGCTATTGTGAAAAGAGCAGAAACAAACATGGATGTACAGGTATCACTACAGTATGATGAGTCCTTTGGGTATATGCCAACAAGTGGGATAACTAGATCATATGGTAGATTCTTTTCTAGATTTTGAGAGTTCTCCACTCTGCTTTCCATAGTGGTTGCAGGAGTTTGCATTCCCCCAGCAGTGAATGAGAATTCCCTTTCTCCACATCATCACCAGCATTTGGTATCTTGTTCTCTTAGCCAGTCTTATTGGGGTAAGATGAAACCTTAAAGTAGTTTTTATCTATATTTCTCTAATTACTAAGAATACTGAGCACTATTTTAAGGTGTTTCTTGGTCATTTTTATTTCTTAATTTGAAAACCCTCTGTTCAGGTCTATAACCCACCTTTTTATTAGTCAGTTTATTTTCTTATTTATTTTTTTGAGTTCTTTGTATATTTTTATTTTAATCCTGTTGTGTTACTTGTAGAGATTTTCTCCCACTCAGTGGGTCTCCTCTTCCCTTCCTTGGTTGTTTCTTTTGCTGTACAGAAGAAGAGTGGTGATTAATGAATCTTGGGGGGTTAGGGAACCAAGAGAAAAATGTGATGCCCCCATAACCCCATGAGAAATTCACAATCTCCATACCGTATGTTTAGACCACTATATATTATATATCTATATTTTATATATTTATATATATATATGTTTGGCAAGGAACACAATGCCAGACATAAGAGACCTCCCTTTAAGTGTTGGTGAGAGTGGTTCAGGAGACCCCCCAAAATAACACAGGCTATTAACAAAGTTATTGGTTATCTCCAAAAACTAATATATAAGACTGCTGAAGACAAGACATATTTCATAAACAGGACTTGAAACAGTGTAGCAGTAACTGACCTGGAAGCTTTCTATCTGAAGTTAGGTCTCATAATGCTAGATGATAATATGTAAACTGCTAAGGCAGAAAATCAATCAATGGTCCAACCCAACCCTACAAGCTAATAACCATAACAACTGGCACAGCAAGCTACCCTTATTGGTGCAGTGGTGGCACTGTTATCTGGAGGGTAATCAACAGTTACCTAATTGGACTTAAAGCCCTCTCAATGGAAATAAACTGATGGGTAGCACTATAATTGTAGCCAAATACACATGGCTATACAGGACATAGATCTAAGAGAAAAACCCTAGTTCTGTCATATCTCTAGACAAATGAGATTTCTTACCATAAGCTAAACATGTATCCTTATGTTTACAGACAAGCATATCATGCACCACTCATCAAGTAAGCTTCTTATTGCAACAGATGGAGGCTGCTGCAGAGGCTACAACATACTGGAGCAAGGGGTAGAGAGAAAATTAGTCCATCTCTCAACCCTCACCAGTGAAGCTTCCTTATACAACAAAGTGTGATGCACACAAAAGGCCACATCTGGCCAAGTTTTAAAACATAGGAGACTGCAGAGTGTGTGTCCCTGGGTAGGACTCCTATATTGAATCTCACCCACCCATGGCTCAGGGACCATTATTGGAGAGGAGGCAGAAAGGTTGTAAGAGCCAGGCTGGTTCATGAACACAAGGGAGAAGAGGATTTCAGGCCATCAGGAGTTGCCCATGTTAATTTGTGGCAATGGTCACACTGAGCACAGGACCCATGCCAACTCAATTAAGCAAGGGTCTAGAAGAGAGAAGAGAAATGGTGGTGCAACCCTAGACTGAGAAATTGTGGAGACTAATTGCTACTGGGTGAGGGAGCAGATGTCTTACTTACGATCTATAGATGGCCTGACTAGACTCTAGTTGATGAATTTTCACTTAAGAACATCTGGGTGCAAATGCTTGATTGGATAGGACTTACCAAGTGTAGTGAAATACATGAGGTCCAGTGGATGTTGGAAGGGCGTGGATGGGGAGGGGGCCTAAACTTGGTTAAGAACTGTTATATTAAACTACAAAAACTCAACAAAAAAAAATAAAATTTAGAAAAGAATGTTATTATCATGGGGAAGTGAGAAATCCCAACCTAAGAAACTCATTAACTTTTTGGGGGGGTGGGGGGGTAGGGCAGTGGAGGAGATACAGACAGGAGAGGTGATCTAAATGCCATCAAAGTATATTGTAGGAAAATTGCAAATATTCAATAAAAAGTACTGAAATCTTATTGAAAATATTGAGAGAGAGAGAGAGAGAGAGAGAGAGAGAGAGAGAGAGAGAGAGAGAGACCTGGGATGGGAGTCATCTGACTACTGTTTTACGGCATACTGAAAATAAGACAAGAAAGTTGCTTTCCTTTTCTGTATCTGAACTACTCATTCTAGGTTAATGAACATACATTAATTGAATAATTATTTAATACTTTGATTTCTAATTAATGAATTATACACACATTTGGATAACTATTTAGTTAATTTTTGACTATCTAATTCAATGTCTCCAAGAGATGAAAGACCACATCTGGTTATACTTGCTACTGCGACTGCTTAGTACAATGTCTAAATACAGTAAGTTCTCAAAAACAAAGCATGAAAAAAATGCTAAATGTTCTTATGTAGTCAGCCATTTGTTGTATAAATATATACATATGTAATTAGAGAAGAATCAATGGTGTGCTATGAAAATTCTCCCTGCCTTACAATTTTGCTCTATGGGGGTCTATAATTTCTTCAATCTGTCACAATGGGATAAAACTCCGTTTTGTGAATATGATGGTTTTTATATAAACCCCAGTATCTTGTAATGAATACTACTTTGTAAATATTTTTTCTGTATTTCTCCTAGACTAGCTTTGAGACAGGCTCCTATCAAAGGAATTTCTGGGTCAAAACATAAAACATGCACAATTTTATGAGAAATTATGCAGCTCTCCTAACAGTTATGAGATTTTGTGTTCCCACCAGCCACATATGAGTGCACCTGTTCCGCCTCAAGCTTGACCACAGAGTGTGTTGTTGAATTAGAACTCTTGCCAATCTAATAGAAATGGAATCTCAGTGTAGTGTCAATTTGCATTTTATTTATTGACAACAAAATTGAGGAAGTTTTCATCTAGTTCAGGGTCATTTGCCTCTCATTTTCAGTGAATTGCTTACATTTCTTTAAAGTTATAATCTTCCTTTACTATTTATAGAATTTCAGTATCCTATCAACCATTCATAAAATGAATTACAAATGTTTTTCTTTTTATCATTTTGTTTGATTATGTTGTTTCTTTCATCACTGAACAGGTTTAAGTGGTCAGATATACCAGTCTCATCAGCACATGATGGCGCATGTCTGTAATACCAGCACTCTGGAGGCAGAGTTTGAAGCCAACCTCATCTATATAGTGAATTCCAGGCAAGCAAAGGCTACATAGTGGGAACTTTTCCCAAAACAAAATACCAGTATTCACTGCCTCCTTATTTTAATTATGGCTAAAAAGTTTTCTCTTCATTGGATATCTTGGGCATAGTCTCAGATTTATATTTTTTAAGATTTTTTTGTGTATATATATATATTTGTGTATGCATGTGTGTGTGTGTGTGTGTGTGTGTGTATGAGCATATATGTGCAGGTACCCAAGGATGCATAAAGAAAATGTTATATCCCCTGGGGCTAGAGTATAGGCAGTTGTGAGCTGTCTGATCTGGATGCTGAGAACCAAACTCAAGTCTTCTACAGCACAGCAAGTGTTAACTTCTGAACCATCCCTTCAGACCCACCTTTTTACATTTTTTTATTCATTTTCAGTCTGTCTCAAGAACAGCTTAAAGATGAATGCAATTTCATCTTTTTATATATGTCTAGCCAGTTATCCCACAATTACTTGTTTTTTTAACTAATTTCCTTAGTTATGAGTGACTTGCAAAAACTAAAGACATTTATGTATACAACTCAATGATTTGAGGATAGATATACACCTGTGAGCTTATCACACCATCAAAGCCAAAAACATAACCCCCATCTATCACTTGTGTCTATAACACTTAACAGCCAAAGTGAAGTATCACTAAAGGGAAAAAAGTCAAGGTGATACTGCATTAGACCTATTTACTAATTTTGAAAAAAAATCAGCATCTGTGGCTGGAGACATGGCTTGAGTGATAAAATACTTGCTTCACAAGCATGAGGACTTGAATTCAGTCACAGCACCCACATAAAAAGCAGTGCACAGTGGTACATGCCAAAAATTCTAGTTCTGTTGGCTTCCTCTGTGTCATGAAGCTCCTGCCTCCTGGGTAACCAGCCTCGTGGCCCTAGGTATGGCAGCCATGCCCAGCCTTGGCAATCCTGAGGGTTGGGGCAGGGGGCACAAGGAGGGAAGTGGGAGGGAGCAGAGGATGAATCTGAAATGGATCAAAGAAAGACCTGAGAGTAGCATCAGTGAGTTAACAAACTCATTTATTGCAGGGGTCTTAAGCAGTTATATAGTAATTTTGGCAGGCTCTTTGACCAGGAGGTAGGCTAAACAGAGTAGAAGCCTATGTGTGTTCTGCAATGACTAACTTTTATGGCAGGAATACCACAGCCCCCCAAGACATATTCTATGGCTTGTGCCATTTGCCTCCTGAGGATAGGGTGAACATGCCTCAGGAGAGATAAGCTTAGGAATGCTACACTTGAAGCTACACTCCCCTGGGGGTTGAGCTGCAGGTGCCTGATGTCCGATATGACAATTGGGAGTGGTTTCCGTCTCCTACTGACCTTCTAGCTTATCTGGGTAAGAAGCCAGCTCACTTACACCTCAGTCATCAGGCCCTACGTAGCTCTAGGAATGTGGAGTCAGGAATATACACAGAACTCGCTGACAGACACTGTCTCAAGAAATAACTGTGGACAAAACCAAACACTGACTTTGAGCCTCAATATGAGTCTTCACATGTATGTACACGTGAAGACATGCACACATGTACACCACAGCACAAATAACATGGTATATAAAAACACACAGAGAAAAGCAATTAGAAGACATAATGAAATAGAAATTTCCCAATTGTTGTAATATATATTTGTGTGCAACCCCAAGCAAGTTCAAGATGTATATGAAAAAAAACTGTAAAGTATTGCCTGAATGTGAACTAGAAACTCAGGCATCCAGTTCCAATGGCTTGGCCAGACAATTGAAACTCCTCATCAATCTGGTTAATAGACGTTGGAGTGATTTACAAAAAGAGCATGCATCCTGCTTATCATCTAAAATCTTTCTTTTGACACTTTCTGGAAATAACATGAAAACATCAATGTCAAAACATAATGAATGGGCATCAAAGGCTTGGACAAACATCTGAGAGTCCACAGTAGAGCATCCTTTAAAGAAATGCCAAGTTATTAACACTATTGATAATGCAAAACTGGATGCTTTATGAGAAAAAAAAAACAAACATCAAAAACTCTGAACTCTGATTCTAATGAACTGGTCTTCATACACACACACACACACACACACAAAAAAAAAAAAAAAAAAAAAAACCCGAAATCTACTCAACATAGAAGTATTCGAGAATTCAAAGGCCTTTTGAGGATTTGCATATTCAGAACTTCTCTGTGTACATTTGCGTGTGTATGTGCAGTAGATGTTCCTATAATGTGGGTGTGTGCATGTGAATATGTGGCTGCATGTGAGTTTGTGTGTGTGTGTGTGTGTGTGTGTGTGTGTGTGTGTGTGTCCACATTTGGAAACCAGAGGTTGACACTGGCTGTCTTTCTTCCAGCATTTCTTTTAACATGAGTTCTGGTAATATGAACTCAAGTGCTCGTGCATGCAAGGCAAGCACTTTCATGACTGAACCAGCTCCTGAGCACCAGAACTTTTTGAAAGAATGTGTTATTTTCTCTCTTTCAATGCTTGACAGTTGAGTCCATGATTCAAGAGCAACAGAGGGTAAAACTACTGACACATTCACATCATAAGTGGATAACAGTAATCATAAATTTTAGCATCACATAAAGTGCAGAACAATAAAGGTAAAGAACAAGACTTACTTAAGATACTCTTGATGAAGGAATGATTAATATTGTTAAGTCTCAATTCATTAAGGACATTAAGAATTCTCTATGACTTGGAGGAACTATGTACAAAGTGTGTTGCTGTATACCGAAGCAGAAGGATCGCCTCTAGGAAATACAATCATGCCATTGTTCAACATGTGAGAAGAAATAGCAACATAATTTTTACATGAGAGAGTGATTGTTTGAGGATGTTTGGTAGAAAATTTCTTAGTGATGAACAGAGTAAGTCTGCCACGTCAAGGAAAAAGTCTGGTTAGATATGTTTCTACTAATAAATTAGAATTTCTAAATGAAAATTGGGAGTTTCAAAGACTTTCATCTGTTACCATGCATTTCCTCCATGGTTAAAGGTTTTCTGGTGACTTTGCTTTGACATCTGTTGATATTTTGATACACTAGGATAGAATGTGACAATATTTAGAAGATCCTGCATAATATAATGGATCATAATTTCCAAATAACAACTTATTATGTTATAAAATTATTCATCGCAGGGGGTACTCCTATTCGGAATACAAGATAAACTAATACATTCTCATCCAATACAAGAGACAGAGGTCATTACTGTAAATAATAGGGATGAAGGTTGACCTAATAAAGACATGTCCAAATCTAAATCCTCAAAACACGTATTAACCTCAAGTAGTATGGTGATTTTAATTAGAAATGCTCTGCATTGGCTCCAAATATTTGAACACTTGGTCTCCAGTTGGTGGTGCTGTTTATGGGAGATCATGGAACGTTAGAAAGTGAGGCCTTGCTAGAGTATGTACATCACTAGGATTTGGAGTCTTCTCTCACTTTCAGTTTTCTTTCTTAGCTTCCTAAATGTGCTTCAAGATATGTGTTCTCAGCTTCCTGCTGCCATGCCTGAGTGCTGCCATAACTCTCTCCCAGGATGAACATTTTCCATCCAGAAACCTAGTCCCAAATAAACTCTTCCTTCTTTAAGTTGCTTCAGTCATGGAGCTTTATTACAGCAACAGAAAAATTATTTTTATTATGATTTATATATATATATATATATGTTGAACAAGATTATGTTACTAATCAAATTTAGACCCATGTACCACACCCTATGCCACCCACCCCACCAGAGCTCATGCATTCTGCCAAACATGCTTTTCATCTCTTTCTCAGTCTTTCTCAAAATTCTCCATGTGGAAGTTGACTGTTTTGAGCAGAAGTTCACTGTTTCAGTCAGTTCTTTGATGCAGTATTTTCTGTTGTTGTTGTTGTTTCCAAAATGCATTATGTCCAACTGCTTTGTACAGAAGCTCAGGGGGCCCTACACAAGAAATACTTACAACTGGGTAATTGGCACTAGCATCCACAGATGAGGGATACCATTCGTCGTTTGTTTTTCTGGGACTGTGTTACTTCACTCAGCATGATGTCCTCTAGCTCCAGCCATTTTCCTGCAAAGCTCGTGATGTCGTCTTTCTTTACTGCTGCATAGAACTCCATTGTGTAGATGTACCACATTTTCTCTATCCACTCGTCAGTTGAGGGGCATTTAGGTTGGTTCCAGCTCCTTGCTATTGTGAAGAGAGCTGCAATAAACATGGCCGTGCATGTATCTCTGTGGTGGCGTAAGTCTTGAGGGTACATGCCCAGGAGTGGTATGGCTGGGTCGGGTGGCAAGTTCATTCCAAGTCTTCCAAGGGTTCTCCACACTGCTTTCCATAGTGGCTGTACGAGTTTACATTCCCACCAGCAGTGGATGAGTGTTCCCCTTTCCCCACAACCTCTCCAGCACTTGGTATCATTTGTTTTCTTGATCCTAGCCAGTCTTACTGGAGTAAGATGATATCTTAAAGTGGTTTTGATTTGCATTTCCTTAATGATTAGTGATGTTGAGCAGTTCTTGAGGTGTTTCTCAGACATCTCTAATTCCTCGCTTGTGAAGTCTCTGTTCAGTTCTTTGCTCCATCTATTGAGCGGGTCATTTGTTTTCTTTTTTCTTTGTTTTTTGAGTAGTTTATATATTCTGGAAATCAATGCTTTGTCAGATGTATCTGCAGTGAAGGTTTCCTCCCACTCTGTGGGATTTCTCTTCACTTCCTTGATTGTTTCTTTTGATGTACAGAAGCTTTTGAGTTTGATGAGGTCCCATTTGTCAATTGTCGACCTTAATTCTTGTGCAGCTGCTGTCTGATTTAGGAAGTCTTTTCCTACGCCTATGTCTTGTAGTCTGCTGCCAACTTTTTCTTCTATCACCTTCAGAGTTTGGGGTTTCACGTTGAGGTCTTTAATCCATCTGGAGTTGACTTTTGTACAGGGCGAGAGGTAGGGGTTTAATTTCATTCTTCTACAAGTGGTGATCCAGTTTTGCCAACACCACTTGCTGAAGATGCTGTCTTTTCTCCATTGTGGCTTCTTGGCCCCCTTGTCAAATATGAGATGGCTGAAATTGTATGTGCTCAGATTTGGATCTTCGGTTTTGTTCCATTGGTCAACAGGTCTGTTTTTGTGCCAGTACCAGGCTGTTTTTATGACTATAGCCCTGTAGTATAGTTTGAAGTCTGGTATAGAGATCTCCCCTGTATTGCTCTTTTCACTCAGGGTTGCTTTGTCTATTTGGGGTCTTTTGTTTTGCCAAATGAAATTAAGGACTTTTTTTCCAAGCCTGTGAAGAAACTCTTGGGGATTTTATTTGGGATTGCGTTAAATCTATACAAGAGTTTCGGTAGAATGGACATTTTTACTATGTTAATTTTCCCAATCCATGAGCATGGGAGGTTTTTCCATCTTCTGATGTCTTCTTCAATTTCTTTCTTTAAGGCTTTAAAAATTTTTTTGTAGAGCTCTTTGGTGTCTTTGGTTAGGTTTGTTCCTAGATATTTTATTGTTTTTGAGGCTATTGTGAGTAGGAGAAGTCTTGAATTCTTTCCTCATTTGCTTGTTGTTGGTATAAAGAAAGGCTACTGAATTTTTTTAGGCTAATTTTGTATCCTGCCACTTTGCTGAAGCTGTTAATCATTTCTAGTTTTCTGGTGGAGTTGTTAGCATCCCTTAAGTAAACAATCATATCATCAGCAAATAGGGATAGGTTGACTTCCTCTTTCAAATTAGTAATCCTTTAATTTCCTTTTCTTGCCTTATTGCCCTGGCAAGTGTTTCAAGCACTATATTAAAGAGGAATGGTGACAGGGGGCAGCCTTGCTGAGTTCCTACCTTTAAAGGGAATGTTTCTCTCGTTTCCCCATTTAGGACGATATTGGCTGTGGGTTTCCCGTATATGGCTTTGATTACATTGAGAAATGATCCCTCCAATCCAATTCCCTCTAGGACTTAAAGCATGAAGGGATGCTGGATTTTGTCAAAGGCTTTTTCTACATCAATTGAGATGATGGTGTGGTTTTTGTCTTTCAGTCTATTAATATGCTTGATGATATTTATTGATTTTCATATGTTGAAACATCCAGCATCTCTGATATGAATCCACCTTGGTCATGGTGGATGATCTTCTTGATGTGGGTCTGTATGCAATTTGCCATTATCCTGTTTAAAATTTTGGTATCTGTGTTCATTAATCACATGGGTCTATAGTTCTCCTTTTTGGTTGTATCTTTGCATGGTTTTGGTAATAGACTGATGCTGGCTTCATAGAAGGAATTTGGGAGAATTCCCTCTGTATCCTTCTAAACAATTTCAGTAATAATGGTTGTAAGTCTTTTTGAAATGTTTTATAGAATTCTGCTGTGAAACCTCCTGGGCCTGGGATTTTTTTTAGTTGGGAGGTTTCTTATTACATTTTCAATTTCTTCATTTATTGTGGGTCTGTTTAAGCTGTCGATCTCTTCTTGGTTGAGCTTTGGTGATTCCCAGGATTTCAGATATTCATCCATTTCTTCTAGGTTTTCAAACTTAGTAGAGTATAGGTTTTTGAAGTATTCCCGTATGATTTTCTGGATCTTTTCATAGTCTGTTGTGATAATTCCCTTTTCATCACAGATTGTATTGATTTGAAGTTGTTCCTTCTTTCTTTAGGTTAATTGGGCTAGAGATCTGTCTATCTTGTTTATTCTTTCAAAGAACCAACTTTTGGGCTGGAGTGATGGCCTAGCGGTTAAGAGCTCTGACCGCTCTTGCAGAGGACCCGGGTTCTATCCCCATTGCCCACATGGTGGCCGAGAACCGTCTGAAACTCCAATTCCAGGAGAACTCCAATTCCAGGGGAGTCCGACACCTTCTTCTGATCTCCGCGGCATTGCACGACACGGGTGCACAGACTTGCATGCAGACAGTACATTCATACACATATGGAAATAAATAAAATTAATAAAAAAAAACAAAGAACCAACTTTTGCATTCATTAATTGTTTTCTATTGTTTTCTTTGTTTCTATTTCATTGATTTCTGCTATGATTTTTGTTATTTCTTCCTGTCTGTTGCATTTAGGGTTCGTTTGTTGCCTCTTGAGTGCTTTTAGCTGCAGTGTTAGATCGTTCACTTGTGCTCTTTCTGTTTTTCTAATGTAGGCACCCAGGGCTATAAATTTCCCTCTTAGTATTGCTTTTAAGGTATCCCATGGGTTTTGTTGTGTTGTATTATCATTGTCGTCATTTCCAGGAATGCTTTTATCTTTATGTCTTGACCCATTCATTATTCAAGAGTGTGTTGTTTAGTCTCCATGTGTTCTTATAGATAGTAGTGCTTATCCTGGTGTTGATATTGAGCTTTATTGCACTGTGGTCTGATAGAATGCATGCAATTATTTCAAACTTTTTGTACTTGTGGAGGTTTCTTCTGTGACCCAGTATGTGGTCGATTTTGGAGAATGTTCCCTGGGTTGCTGAGTAGAAAGTGTATTCTCTGGTATTAGGGTGGGATATTCGGTAGATGTCCGTGAGGTCCATTTCGTGTATCATATGGTTCAGTTCAGATGTCTCTCTGTTTATTCTTTGTTCTGTTGACCTGTCCAAAGGGCTCAATGGGGTATTGAAGTCCCCTACTAAGAGTGTACTGAGGTTAGTGTGTGACTTGTGGTCCTGGAGAATTGTCTTTATAAAGTTTGGTGCACCAGAGTTTAGTGCATATATATTCATAATTGTGAAACCGTCCTGGTGAATTGTTCCTTTGATAAAAATGTAATGGCTTTCTTTGTCTCTTCACAGGAAGGTAAAAAAATGCCCCTGTCACAACCCATTTTTAGTTTTTGAAAATATTTAATTTTGGAGGCTGTGGGCAGCTGCCAGCAGCTGGGACAGAGGGTACAGGTGCATGGGCTAAGCAAGCAAACTTCCCCACCCCCTACCCTGCACCCCACCAACTGGAACTCAGAAGAGAGTGGCTGGAAGCAGAGGGACTACAGTGCTCAGAAGGTGTCATCTGGGTTGTTACCCACCCAATTCTTGCAGAACAAAAAGGGAAAAGTAAACTATACCTTCCAATATATAACCAAAATTGAAAGGAAAGCCTGAAACCTAGACAAGTCAATACTCGATACATAAGGAAAATACAAGGAAGGCACCTGAAGGAATCAAGAAAAGCAATCCTTCAACATGGTGAAGGGGCATTGAAGATTCGCATCAGAATACAGGCAAAAGACAAACCACATGCCAAGAACACAATGAAAGAACAATACGGGTGTTCTGGTTTGTCTTCCATTGCTGTGACAAAACACTGTGACCAACATCAACTTGGGGAGGAAAGGGTTTATTTAGCTTACATCTCTTGGGTCACAGTTCATCACTTAAGGAGCCCAAGGCAGGAACTCAGGGAAGGAACCTGGAGGCAGTAGCTGAAGCACAGGCCATGGAGGAATGCTGTTCACTGGCTTGCTCCCCTGGCTCAAGCCCACCCTGCCTTCTTATACGGTACACAACAACCTGTCCAGGGTGATACCACTCATTGTGGGCTGGGACCTCCCACACTGCCTGATAATTAAGACAATACTCCACAGACGTGGCCACAGGCCAATCCAATGGAGCCAATTCCCCAATTGAGGCTCCCTCAACCCAGGTGTGTCAAGGTGACACTAAAGCTATCCAGCACAAGTGACCCCTTGTCAACTTGACACATAAAACACATCGTTATTAAACCACCACCTTTCCAGTTCTTTTTTTAATTTTAATTTTTATTTTTATTGATGCTTTGTGTATTTCATACATCATTTTCCAATTCAGTTCAGGCATATATCCCTTTCCCTTCCCCCTACCCCACCCCTACCCATCCCAGATCATGCATTCTGCCATAACTTTTCTGCATCTTTCTCTGTTTTTTTGTTTTGTTTTGTTTTTGTTTTCATTTTTTTAACAATAAGTGATAATTTGTGAGTACAAGCATCCTTCATGTAAAACCAATTTGCTAGCAGTTGTTCCCAAACCCACACAGCTCATGGGTCCCACCATCCAGCAGGGGGGGGGGGTTGTATGTTCAATCAAGTTGATCAAATGAGTGTCCAGTCTATATTGTTGTAGTTTCATCATTCACCCCAATCGCAGCCCTTACATTCTACCATGGCCCCTCTTCTGCAGATTGTTCCCTAGGCTTAGAAAAGGGGCACAAGTGGATGATAAGCAAAACAGTCTACTTTCTCTGGAGCTGTTGTCTTGGTCTCTAGTCAATTTTGGCTGTTTTCTTTCATGGGCTGCCAGCTTCTCCAGGCATAACCTTTCGATCCTACTAATGAAGCACATGCAATTAGATATACAGGTATTTAAACAGTATAATATATAGCCTTTTGATCCTACTAATGAAGCACATGCAATTAGATATACAGGTATTTAAACAGTATAATATATAGCCTTTCAATCCTACTAATGAAGCACACGCAATTAGATATATAGGTATTTAAACAGTACTAATTGTTATGGTAGGTTACTTTGGTATAGACACAGATGGTTGGAATGGTTATGTTGAATCCATGAATATTATTTTCTTCGGTTAAGTATTACAGGATCTTCGGTGGTTTATAACATCTCCTAACCATTAGAGGATGTAAGCTTGTGGCATCAGCCATGGGTTATTCCCCAAGGAGAGAAGCTAATGCCAATTAGATTTGGGATACACAGACATATGGCTGCACTGCTGCACAGTATTTCCAGGCAGATGAGGTGTAGCTGTGCTGACAGAGGAGTCTTGCTTGACTCAAGGAGACCTATATTTGCTTTATTGGTTTAGTGGCCTTTGGTAACACTCTCTGTCATCCAGAGACCATCTGTATACTTGCAAGTGCGGTCTCCATACATCTTTCCCATGTTTATATCAGGTCTTCAACAGCAGGGCCTTATCGCCTCTCTTCTGCAGATATCCCAGTTGGAGGCAAGGAGACTTTACCTTTTGGTGGGGCTTGGATCCCCTGGCCAACATCTCCTTGGTAGAAAAATCCATTGTTGATGTCAAAGCTCCTGTATTATATATTTTGCTTAAGGTGCATAGCTTAAGGGATTCAGCATTATATTTGGTTCTAATAGAGATATCTTTTCACATTTTCTATGTCCATTAGTCAATTAAAGAAGGCAGTTTTACTGATTTTACAAGAGAATACCCTATAAAGCTGCTCCAATTACAGCTGGAGAACGACCTCATCATATCATATTCTCCTTATTCTATCGGGGGGGGGAGTTAAGAAATTTTTGTATTAAAACATTTGCAGCACCTAGAAGTAAGCTTTGTTAGGATTCATTAAAAATAGTTGTTACTAGCAGGATCCAGAGAGGGGCCTGATGTTTGCAGCAATCTGAGGCATTTCTTCCCTTCAATGCCCAGAGGAGTCAATCCTTCTGCTGGCACTTTCTGGTACATCCTACTCACTGTAAGCTGCATTTTCTTTCTCAGCCATTAAGTTGGTGATACTCTGGCCTGTCAGAACAACAAAACCTTTCCGCGAGTTTTTTAAGATTGGGATTGCAAGTTTTTTTGACAAAAGTTTTCATATCTATTTATATCCCCCTTTTTTTATTTAGGTTTTTATTTTTGACCCATGAGATCTCAAAAAAGCAGTTTTATTATACATACCTATAGGGTGGAATCAAGGCACAGACTTCATCAAGTTCACCCATGCTGTTTTGGGTTACTGTATGTGATTAACTTGGGAACAAACATTATTTTTAATTAAATCACCTATAGGTGAAAGAGATTGCTACCAGGTGATACTATATGACAGCAAAATTATACAGAACATTTGTTTATACCAATCCCAAAGTAATTGTTATACACTTTTTTAATTAAAGCTAATGTGGACAACAGCAATTTATATCACCGATTAACTCAGATACCGTTTTTTATCAGCCTTTAAACCAATGTTGTTTAATATAACACATATTTTACTTTTACTAAGTCCTAAATCACCATGTATCCTGTAGACGAGTGTCTGGGAAAAACTGGATATTTGTTGAACTCACTTCAATTAATATGCACCAATCGAATATACACCGTGTCCCTCTCCCACCCTCCCACCCTTCCTGAGTCACCATTCAGTCAGTTTTTGTGCAATCATTTTTTTTGTTTTTTAATATGCATCCCTCTCCTCAAGAAATATTTAAACTGGTTATTGGTACTAGCATCCACATATGAGAGATACCATTTGTCGTATGTTTTTTCTGGGACTGTGTTTATTCACTTAACATGATGTCTTCTAGTTCCATCCATTTACCTGCAAAGTTCATGATGTTGTCTTTCTTTACTGCTGCATAGAATTCCATTGTGTACATGTACCACATTTTCTCTTCCAGTTTTTATCCCCAGAGTATGATGTTAAGATTAATCACGACCTAAGACAGTACAACCTTAAAAGCCCCACAGTCCTTAAAATGTCCAAATACTTAAAAGTTCACAGTCTGTTAAAAGTCTCTTAACTGTGGGCTGCTGTAAAGTCCAAAATAAGTACTGTCTTATTTCAAAGGGAAGAATCAGGCATACCCAAACAAAACCTAAGTCCAGAAAAGTAGCTCAAGGCTGTACACCTGGGATTCACTCACAATCTTCTGGGCTCCAAAGGGATTCGGCAGCTCCCCTTCTCCAACTTTGCTGTCTGTGGCACAAACAGGTCATCCATTCCACACCTGCCGCTGCTCTTGATGGTCATCCCATGGTCCTGGCATATCCCAAAAGCTGGGGTCGCCACTGAAACTGAGGCAGCACCTTCACCAATGGTCAATTCTGACTTCTCCTGGTGCAAAGCCTCAGCTTCTATGATCCCTGCAATCCTGGGGTCTCCACTGCAACTGAGGTGCACTTCCACCAATGGTATTTCCTGACTTCTCACAGTGCCAAGCCTTGGCTGCTCTCTCTGACCCCCTCAAATTTCAACAGTGGAACCATATAGGAGACTCTTACACACTACCAAGTCCTGCTTCTGGCTTGACATGGAGGCTCAGGCCCCTTCTGGATCACAGCTTCTGTGTGCTGACCTGGAAGAAATTCTTCCCAGAAGATTTCACCACAGTGATACTGGTCTCTTGTTACTTACAGGTGATTTTTCAGCCCCAGCTAACCAGCATCAATTGTCCCAGTACAACAAAGATTTCACTTCAGCTTCTGGTCTCTTGTTACTTACAGCTGATTTTTCAGCCCCAGCTGACCAGAACCCACAGATTACACAGTCCTGATGATCTCTGTTCCCCTTTGAAACTAAAAACTTCACAAACCAGGCCTCCATCGTCTACAAATCCTTCAGCAAAACTGCTCCAAGCTCCACAGCAACAATCTTTAGGCATTCAATGATCTTTCCAGCCCAAAGTTCCAAACTCCTCCACAATCCTTCCCCAAAACACTAAGGTCAGGTCTGTCACAGCCATACCCCACTCTCTGGTACCAATTTCTGTTCTAGTTTGTCTTCCATTGCTGTGACAAAACACTCTGACCAACACCAACTTGGGGAGGAAAGGTTTTACTTAGTTTACATCTCCTGGGTCACAGTTCATCACTTAAGGAGCCCAAGGCAGGAACTCAGGGCAGGAACATGGAGGCAGGAGCTGAAGCACAGGCCATGGAGGAATTCTGTTCACTGGCTTGCTCCCCTGGCTCAAGCCCAGCCTGCCTTCTTATATGGTACACAAAAACCTGCCCAGGGTGGCACTACTCATTGTGGGCTGGGACCTCCCACATTGCTGGACCATCAAGACAATACTCCACAGTTATAGCCATAGGCGAATCCAATGGAGCCAATTCCCCAATTGAGGCTCCCTCAACCTAGGTGTGTCAAGTTGACACTAAAGCTATCCAGCACAATGGGAAAAGCACAGAGTAACTCCACACTGAGACTCCTACAATGGGATCTCCCTGGAGGTAATCCAAGACACAGATCATAGAAAAATGATAGCAGATATATTCAAAGAAATCATAGAACTAAGGGGAGAGAATGAAAAACTCAGAAAGGACCTAGAGAAAGACAAAGACAAACTTCAGAAAGAACTAAAAGGAGAAAATGCCAGACTCCTAAAAGAGCTAGAGGGAGAAAATGACAAACTCTGGAAGGAAGTGGAAGCACTGAAAAGATCCCAGGCTGAAATGAAAAAGGAAACTGTCAGGTCAGTGTCTACGAGTCATGCATGACCACATTCCACACACTGTCCTTCCCTTCTTGGCTCAGCTCCAGGACTTGCCTCCTGCCTGAAGGCCGGCAGTCTCTGGGCTTTGCTCCCACAAGAAGGGGGGAGGGAAAATTGCCAGAGATAACCCATCGAATGAAACGAACTTACACACACGCATGGAGAGCTGGGGAGGTCAGGAACTCCGTTTATTTACTGTCAGTGAGGTCTATATATTCAAGACTACTGTGCTTTGGGCAAGGAAGTGGGGAGCAGGCAGAAGCGAGAGGTGAGCCAACTTGATTCCAATGGGAGGGGGGCTGCAGAGCTCCAGTTTCTGCAACAGGTAACTGGAGGTGTGACATTCCACTCAATGCCTCAAGGGAAGGGGCCTGGAACTTTGCAGAGATAGGGTGAAGCAAGAATCATTGTAATATCCCAAATCTTCCAGCTACAGATAACTCTGGAAGCCCACAGAAATATCAGATAACTGAAGATCTCCTGGGACAGGTCTTACAATTGGTTGCTTCAAGGCACACACAAAGTTTCATTCCCACAGGAAACCAACAAGCAAAACAAGGAGCTACAAGAGGAGATTGAGAAGCTCCAAAAGGAAGTGGAAATACTAACAAAAACACAGGTTGACATGAAAAGGGAAATCAAACACTCATCCAATCAAAAAGAAAGAATGGAAAAAAGCCTCAGAAGCAGAATGGAGGAAGCAGACAAAAGAATATCAGACCTAAAAGATAACACAGAGCAACTAAAAAGCTCAAGTAAAGACTATGAAATTTTTAAAAATACACAAGAGTGGAACAACCAGGAAATGTGGGACACTATGAAAAGATCAAACCTCCACATCATATAGATAGAGGAAGGAGAAGAATCCCAAGAGAATGGTATGGATCAGATCTTCAACAGAATAATAGATGAAAATTTCCCCAAACTAAAAAAAGACAAACCCATACAAATACAAGACGCGCATAGAACACCAAATTCACTAGACCAGAAAAGAAACTCCGCTCACCATATTATAGTTAAAATGTTAGATATCCAAAACAAAGACAAAATTCTGAAAGCCACAAGAGAAAAACAAGTTACATATAAGAGGAAACTGATCAGAATTATAGCTGACTTTTCACTGCAAATTATGAAAGCAAGAAGAACATGGACCAAAGCATTCCCAGTGCTAAATGACTATAAATGCCAACCCAGGTGGCTATACCCAGCAAAAATGTCAATGCTAGTTGAAGAAAAGAGAAACATATTCCATGACATAAACAAGATGAAAGAATACATGTCTGGAAATCTGACCCTTCAGAGAATATTTGAAGCAATACAAAGGACAGAGGAGAGGAGGAACTACCCCCAGGAACCTTTAAAGAGAAATTAATAAAAGCATAAATGCAGAAGTAAAAACCTAGATGAAAAATCCAAGTGGATAATAAGGTTAAAGGAAGCAACAAACACCTCTCAATTATAACCTTAAATATTAATGGACTAAACTCCCCAATTGAAAGGTGTATTAGTCACTTTTCTGTTGCTGTGATAAAACACCATGACCAAGGAACTTATAAAAGGATGAGTTTATTTGAGCCTATGATTGATGGTTCCAGGGAATCAGAGTCCAT
The DNA here is from genome assembly GCA_009823505.1 of Rhizomys pruinosus. NCBI lineage: Eukaryota > Metazoa > Chordata > Mammalia > Rodentia > Spalacidae > Rhizomys > Rhizomys pruinosus. The sequence continues at coordinate 129,578 of VZQC01009623.1, read as the reverse complement.
TGTGGCAGGAAGCATGGTGGCCAGGGCTGGAGCAGCAAGCCAAGGGTCACATCTCTCTCTCAATGAGCACAGGAAGCAGAGAAAGGGACTGGAGACCACAAGGCTTGTTAAACTCACTAAGTATGCCCCCAACAACATACTTCCTCTAGCATGGCCACATCTTCTAAGACCTCCAAGAACGTGCCACCAACTGGAGACAAAATGTCTGAATACTTACAGCCTATGGGGGACACTCATTCAAACCACCACATTCCACTCCCTGGCCCCCATAGGCTCCTGACCATATAAAATGCAAAATGCATTTAGTCCAACCTTAAAAGTCCCCATAGTCTTTACCAGTTTCAATGCCATTCAAAAGTCTACAGTCCAAAGTCTCTTCTGAGACTCAGGCCAATCTCCTAACTGTAAGCTCCTGTAAAATCAAAAGGCAAATTACAAACTCCCAACGTACAGTGGAACTGAATACACATTCCCATTCCAAAAGGGAGGAATAGAGGCATAGTGAGGAAATACTGGACCAAAACAAGACCAAAAACCAGCAGGGCAAACACCAAGTCCAGTACCTCCATGTGCGACTTCTGGGACTTGACTTCCAAAGGGCTTAGATGGCTCAGCTCTTCCAGGATTGTGTGCAACATACATCTCTTTCTTGGGCTGGTACCACTCCCTGTATGCAGCTCTCCTTGGCAAATATCTCACAGGTCTGGCATCTCAAAATTCTTCTTGCGGTCTCTGCTGCCAACCAGGCTTCACATTCACAGCTTCACACGATGGCCTATCAGTGCCTTCTTTATTCAGGGATACCTCTTCTGCACTCTGCCTGGCCTCTGTGGCTCTCTGAAACCACAGAGGAAGAACTGATAACCCCTTCACTCTAGCATCCTTCGTGCCTCTAAAGCCAGCACCACATGAATGAAATTGCTGAATTTGGCTGCCAGTTCGGGATGGACTCTCTCCTACTTTAACCACATTTGCAAATTTTCTCTGCCCTGGACTTGTTGGAGTAGAAAAACTCTTTCAGTATTTTCCTTTCAAAAACTGGAGGCTTAGCTTGGTGTCTTGTCCTGAAGGTACTGATTCTGTTGTTTACTTGTAAATCTCGAGGCCTCTCCTTAATCACTTTAATCTCACTTTTCCATTGTTTACTTGTAAATATCTAGGCCTATCCTTAATCACTTTAATGTCCTTATCAAAAGGAACCTCTCCTTTACATGCCTTGGCCCCACCTTTAATCTTCCTAGTGCAGTTTTCAGATACAAACTGTCCATTCTGCATTTCTTTCTGCCCCATCTGCTCTTCTTCACTGTAGATCTGTACAATATTCACCATTAACAGCCATGCCACCATTTCTACATTAGGCTGTCTTGAAATATCCTCTGCCAAAGACATTAGTCCATTGCTTTTCAATTTAGCATCAGGCAAACATTTGGGCTGTGGGCAAACTGCTGCCAGACTCTTTATCAAAATATCCCAGTTGCTCCCTAAGTCTTTATTTTCCTCTGGAACTACATTTTTTGCAGCAATGCTTTCTTCCAGGCTTCTACTAGAATGGCCTGTTAAGCTCTGCTTACAGTAGTCAACAGCTTTTCTAGCTCAAAGTTCTGAATTCTTCCACATTTCTCCAAACATCTACATGGTCAGGTTCTTCACAACCAACAGCCCACTCTCTGGTACCAAATAACTGTATTAGTCACTTTTCTGTTGCTGTGATAAAACACCATGACCAAAGGAACTTATAAAAGTAAGAGTTTATTTGAGCTTATGATTGATGGTTCCAGGGAATCAGAGTCCATTGTGGCGGGAAGCATGGTGGCTGAGGCTGGAGCAGCAAGCCAAAGGTCACATCTCGAAATGAGCACAAGAAGCAGAGAGAGCGACTGGAAACCTCTAGGCTTGTTAAACTCACTAAGTCTGCCCCCAATAACGTACTTCCTCTAGCACAGCCACACCTTCTAAGACCTCCAAGAACAGTGCCACCAACTGGAGACAAAATGTCTGAATACTTAAAACCTATGGGGGACACTCATTCAAACCACCACAAAAGGCATAGACTGAGAGAATGGATTAAGAAACAGAATCCATTGATATGCTGTCTACAAGAAACCCTTCTCACCCTAAAGGATAGGCACCAACTTAATGTGAAAGGATGGAAAAAAATATTCCAAGCAAATAGCACCAAAAAGAAAGCAGGAGTTGCTATTTTAATATCAGACAAAATAGACTTCAAAGTAGAAACAGCTAGAAGAGACAAAGAGGGCCACTATATCCTTATCAAAGGGAAAATCAACCATGAAGAGAAACTGTACTGCAGACATAAAACTTCAGATCTTAGTAAAAAGACAAAAAGAAAAAAGAGAGCACTGTTGTTCAGACTGTCTTCAATTCTTACAGGCAGGTATATTTGCTCTGTGGTTGCCACTGCTTTTGGCAACCCTCATGAGACACAGATTTTTTTTTTTTGGTCTGAGTCAGGGTCTCCCTGTAACCCCAGGTGTCCTGGAGCTCACTCTGTAGACCAGACTGGCCTTGCAGCCTGCCTCTGCCTCCCAAATGCTGGGATTAAAGGTGTGGGCCACCACGCCCAGCTGAGACACAGCTTTTTAACTTTCCAATGTGGACTGAGGACTCCTGAGATACCCAGCTTGTGGACTAAGCAGCTAAGTGTATTTCAGCCTTGTCAGAATATGGACTGCCATTGTTGGACTACCTGGGCTGCATCACGGAGGTAAATGCAGGGGAATGAAGACAGGATGTGTGCTTACTGGACTTCATTCGGAGGACTGTGAGAGGGAAAGACTCCAATGTGGAGCACAAGTGCAGGATTGATGGTTGTTTGGACTTGCCAAGGAGGAGCCTTCAAGCATTTCCTTAAGGAAAACATAACATCTTTTAGGGGAAAAAAACGTTCTCCAATTCAAGTGATATATGTATGTATGTATATATGTATGTGTGTGTATATATATATATATATATATATATATATATATAACTATGTATCTATGTGTATATATTTACAAGTTAGAACAACAACAAAAGAACTAGAAAAAAAACTCTGGAAATACTCAGAAAAAGATGCAGGACATGTATGGCAGAGTGCAGGGACTAAGGTGGGGTGGGGGGCATGGAAAGGGAAGTGACTCTAGATTTGATTGATAAATGATGTAAGACTTATGGAAAAAGTTTAATAACAATGAAAAAATTTATATCCATTATAACATTGATTTTTTAAAACAATGCTGTGGCATGATTGGACTTTCTTCCAAATGGACTGGCCCTGGAAGGGAGGAGCCAGAGAACTGGCAACCCCTCCCCTCTAGTTCACATAGGGGGAGGGGTTAAGGCTTGAAGCTTGCTGGGAGCACCTAGTGCACTCTGGGAGACCGCCAGCATCATGTTGGGCAGGGAATGCTGTGAGATCAGCCAAGATGGACAAACCATGAACATTCACGGGACCCCTATAAGTGGGAGGGAGGTGGAACACCAAGAATGGCTGCCAGAGTTTACCTTCGAGTTAGCTTGTGCTGCTCCCCTAGAAGGGAATATTTGCTAAGACACAAATGCTTACATTAAAAAATTATACGTTTAGCACTAGTTTTGGGGGAAGTCTTAATATACTGAGAGTCTCCTCATCTCAGGCTGCCCTTTGAAATTTGGTTCTGACTTTGCCATCGAGTTTCTCTTCCTCTTCTGGTCTTTGAGCTGTGTTTTCACAGAGTAAACTTTGAGGGTTTTTTGTGATATAGAACATAGAAAATAGGAAAAGAGCACTGACCGCTCTTACGGAGGACCTGGGTTCGATCCCCAGCACCCACATGGCGGCCGAGAACCGCCTGAAACTCCAATTCCAGGAGAACTCCAGTTCCAGGGGAATCAGACACCCTCTTCTGACCTCCGCAGCATTGCACGACACAGGTGCACAAACTTGCATGCAGACAGTACATTCATACACATACAGAAATAAATAAAATTTAAAAAAAAAGAAAATAGGAAAAGAGTCATGCGTCAGAATGTTGGTAAATTATATTTGAGTCAGGATCTCCCTTTAGCCCCAGCTGGCTTATCACTTGCCACGTAGACCAGGCTGGCCTCGATCTCACAGAGTCACTGCATCTGCTTCCCAAGTACTGGCATTCTAGGCCTGTGCCCTCATGCCCAGCACCACTGTCATTTTTAATGAGTTAAACATACATACTTTTACATTTTCTTAGTTGTGATTTTCAAAGATATTTTATCTATATTTTTTATTTTATATGCATGAGTTTATTGCCTGCCTGTATGTAAGTACACTCATGTCTGGCAAAGTCCTTAGAAGTCAGAAGAGGGCATTGGATTACCACTGAGCCATCACTCCCACCCCATAATTTGTGATTTTTAATTCATTTATTTCTGTGCATGTGGCTGTACATATGTGTACATGAATACCTGTGTGTACAGGTACCTACCACGGCCAGAAGCAGGCTTTGGATTCCCTGAAGCTGGAGTTACAAGCATTTGTGAGCTGCCAGGTGTGGGTGCCAGTATCCAAACCGGATGCCTATAATAAACTAGCAAGCACTCTTAACTATTGAGTCACCTTTCCAGACCCCTCAGTTGTAAGTTTTTTAAACAGTAAATGCTAAGATATATTACAGAATATTCAATGATTCACAAGCAGACAAAAACACAGAGAATAAGTGTTTGTGAGCTGGTTACCTAGCCCAAATCAATGCATCTACAATGTAACACCTACACCTAAGGGTTAGAGAAGAGAGGGGGTGCAAAGATTGTCAGAGTCAGAAGACCAGGATGCCTGCTGTGAGATAGTCTTCTAGACTTGAATTATCAATAATGGTTGTCTAAACAAGACCTGCATGGGATAGGTGAGATGGCCCAAGAGTTTAGAGTGCATACTGCTCTTCCAGAGGACCCAAGTTCAACTCCCAGAACTCATGTAGGGCATTTCACAACCACCTGCAACTCCATATCCAGAGAATCTAATGCCTCTGGCCTTAGGGGGCACCTACACTCATATCCCCACAAAGACACACATGCATATACAGAATTAACCAAGACCTGTATAATTACAACACCAGCTGACATAACAATGTGGATGAGGGAAATCTAAGGTTCTACCTCAGCTATAGGCAATCAATAGCTGCTGAGAGAGAATCAGTTTGTCCAGCTCCCTGGTTTCTCCTTTCTTGCCAAACTTCTCCTGATATTCCTTCCCAAATTTACCAACATACTGATGTATGACTCTTTTCCTATTTTCTACGTTCTATATAACAACAACAAAAAAAAAAAAAAAAAAAAAAAAAAAAAAAAAAAAAAAAAAAAAAAAAAAAAAAAAAAAACCCTCAAAGTTTACTCTGTGAAAGCACATGCTCAAAGACCAGAAGAGGAAAAGAAACTCTATGGCAAAGTCAGGACCAAATTTCAAAGGGGAAACTGAGATGAGGAGACTCTCAACATATCAATGATTTTTGCCTGGTACTTGGGCTTCCTTTTCTTCCCTGTGAATTAAGCTTCATTATTTTACTTAATGTATTATAAATAATGAGTATCATCTTTCAAATATTATATTCTATTATATTTTGACATAAAATGTAATTATAATATAATTTTATAATTTCACATTTTACATGTAATGTGAAGGAAATTGTTTAGCTGAAAACTCAACTCAAAATGGATTTAAGACTTAAAGTCAACTCCTAATAGAGTGGGAAAGAGTCTTGACATACTTCTTGACAATGATTTTCTTGAACAGCACACCAGAAACTCAGGCACTAAAAGCAAAATAAACAAATGGAGGTACAACAAATTTAAAACTGAGCAGCATAATACAAGTACTGATAGTTGTGGTGGTGGTAGTGATGATATACTCCAATCTTAAAAGGCCAAAGGACTTAGGTATTTTTCCAAAGACAATATAAAAATGAACAACATTGAAAAAATTAAAAGGGTGTTCAACATCACTATTTACCAGGGAAACACAATTTAAAACCCCAGTGGACTATAACTCCATGCCTATTAGAACCTCCATTATCAAAAAGACAAGATAGGAGATCTCCTGAAACCAGCTGAAGCGCAGGAAGGTAGGTAGGAACTGGGTGCCTCAGCAAGGCTGATTGTTGATTGACTTAACCTAGTTAATCTGTTAATCCAGTTGTCTTTAGCTTAATTGGCTTTTGTGGCTGTGGGGGCAGAGTTATCCTCCCAGCTGGTATTAAAGGTAGGGTTGTGCGAATCTTGAGATCTGAATCTCCTGAGTCCAGCTGAAGCGCAGGTACTGGAGCACGGGCTTTTCATCTCTTTCTCGGTCTTTCTCAGTATTTTCCATGTAGAAGTTGACTGTTTTGAGCAGAAGTTCACTGTTTCAGTCAGTTCTTGGATGCAGTCCTTTCTGCTGGGGGGTGGGGGTGGGGGGACACAGGTCTAGATTTGATTATATATATATTTTTTTAAATAAAAATTAAAATTAAAAAAGAATTGAATAAAAAAGACAAGATAATGAGCATTGGATTTGTATGGAGAATAGACATTCTTCTGTGTTGTTTACACAGTTCTGTGAATTGGAATAGACATTATGGGAACAGTATAGAGTTTCTCAAATAATTGAAGCTAAAATAATTTTGTGATTGAACAATCCTTTCTCTAGTAAAAACCAAAGGAAATTAGTGTCTTATGGAGATATACACACTCCTGTTTTTACTACAGTGTTATTCACAACAGTCAAGGTATGAATATAACCATGTGCAATGATTGCTGAGTGGTTAAAAACCTGGCACACACATATACAGTTAAATAGATGCATATACATATATATATACAAATACAATGTATATAGATATATTTATTTATATATACAAACCTATATATACATATGTACAATAAATATTTTCGAGTCACAAAAGGCAATATTATATTTACAGCAACATAGAAAAACACAGAGGATATTATAGCAAGTGGAACAAGTCAAAAAGGAAGAAAAATTCTTCTGGGGTGTGTGTGGTGGGGGGAGCATGCCTTTAATTCCAACACTTGATAGGCAAAGCAGGTGGATCTCTGTGAGTTCAAGGCCAGCTAGGCTACAGGGAGACCCTGTCTCAAAAAAGAGAGAGAGAAAGAAAAAAGAAAAAGAAAAGAAAGAAAGAAAGAAAGAAAGAAAGAAAGAAAGAAAGAAAGAAAGAAAGAAAGAAAGAAAGAAAGAAAGAAAGAAAGAAAGAAAGAAAGAAAGAAAGAAAGAAAGAAAGAAAGAAAAAGTGGTCACTACTAGAGACCAGGATTGAGGTTTGTAAGTAGATGCTGGTCAAATAGTACAAAGTGGTAGTTATACAAGACAAAGAAAGCTAGAGATCAAATGTACAGCACAGTGACTAGAGCTAGTCCAAGGGTACCATGTACTGAAAATTTGACAAGGGGTGATTTTAGGTGTCTTTATGACACCCTCAGGAAAGACACTTCCCAGGTTATAAAATTGCAAAGACTCTGGAAATGCATTTCAAAGGGGGAGGGAAGAATGTGAAATTTCAAGTTTTCTAAAGAAAATATGTGAAAAAGGGGGGTCTAGGGCCTATATTAAGAATAGAAAACTTCAGTTTATTTGAGTTGAGAAAAATGTTATTCCTATCTTGGTTACTACTGACAGTATCTCATTGTAGCAGAAGTGCTACTTAAGGATGCATAAAAGAAATCTAGTATCCTCTCTCATCTTCTTATACCATCCCAAAAAACACCCTCTGAAGAACTCTGTATCCAGAACTCATAAACTCACCAGTCTTGTGAGGTCCAGGGCATATACCCACTCCTTTGCTTCTCTGTACTCCAATACCCAGGCACCCTTCCCTATAGCAAAGATATTTTACTATAAGCTACTTAAATAGACCCCCTACTAATTGATGTTTATAGTTCTCCAAGAGTTTCAGGTAGTTAATTATATACAAATTTATTATGCTCTAATAAAGTAATGCAATAAATAGTCTTTCCTGAAAATATATATCACATACCTCACAATAGATTCTTATACCCTATGCATGGTCAGATAAAGTTAATCGATATAAATTTCATTTCCATTGCACTCCATTTTCTTTGTTATAATACTCAGTCAAGCATGTATAAGAAAAAAAGATGTTTGGGTTTTTGGTGGCAAATAGAACATAGGCACATAGTTAAACTATGAAATAATAATAAATGTAAATGTATTAAAATAATCCTGCTGAATAAACTGAAGAAACACAAAAATAAAACTACTACATACATATTTAATAAATCACAAACTTACTAAGGAATAAATGATATTTTCATGGTCAAGCTTTCAAAGTATACATAGAAAATGTGTTTGATGGGTAAATAGATCACCCAATAGCCTACTTAGAATAATATATAGAAGCATGGAGTTTTGCACACACAGACAATTTAGGAAAGGAAAGTATACTAGCTTTCAAAGTATATATAGAAAATGTGTTTGATGGGTAAATAGATCAACCAATAGCTTACTTAGAATAATATATAGAAGCATGGAGTTTTGCACACACAAACGATTTAGGAAAGTATACTAGGGGGCCAAGAAGCCACAATGGAGAAAAGACAGCATCTTCAGCAAGTGGGGAGCAGTTTTCTTTTTAAAAGTTATTTTATTTGAGTGTGCAATGGTTAGATCAGGGACATGCCAGGACCACCTGAAGCACAGTCAACTCCAGATGGATCAAAGACCTCAACGTGAAACCCCAAACTCTGAAGGCAATAGAAGAAAAAGTTGGCAGCATACTACAAGATATAGGCATAGGAAAAGACTTCCTAAATCAGACAGCAGCTGTGCAAGAATTAAGGTCGACAATTGACAAATGGGACCTCATTAAACTCAAAAGCTTCTGTACATCAAAAGAAACAATCAAGAAGTGAAGAGAAATCTCACAGAGTGGGAGGAAAACTTCACCGCAGAAACATCTGACAAAGCATTGATTTCCAGAATATATAAATTACTCAAAAAACAAAGAAGAAAGAAAACAAATGACCCACTCAATAGATGGAGCAAAGAGCTGAACAGAGACTTCACAATTGAGGACTTAGTGATGTCTGAGAAACACCTTAAGAAGTGTTCAACATCACTAATCATTGAGGAAATGCAAGTCAAAACCACTTTAAGATATCATTTTACTCCAATAAGACTGGCTAGGATCAAGAAAACAAATGATACCAGGTGCTGGAGAGATTGTGGGGAAAGGGGGAACACTCAATCACTGCTGGTGGGAGTGTGTAAACAACCAGTATGGAAAGCAGTGTGGAGAACCCTTGGAAGATTTGGAATGAACTTGCCACCCGACCCAGCCATACCACTCCTAGGCATGTTCCCACAAGACTCATCCTACCGCAGAGATACATGCACAGCCATGTTTATTTCAGCTCTCTTCACAATAGCAAGGGGCTGGAACCAACCCAAATACCCCTCAACTAATGAGTGGATAGAGAAAATATGGTACATCTACACAATGGAGTTCTATGCAGCAGTAAAGAAAGATGACATCATGAGCTTTGCAGGAAAATGGCTGAAGCTAGAGAACATCATGCTGAGTGAAGTAACACAGTCCCAGAAAAACAAATGATGAATGGTATCCCTCATCTGTGGATGCTAGTTCCAATTACCTAGTTGTATTTCTTGTGCACGGCCCCTTGAGCTTTTGTCCAAAGCAGTTGGGAATCATGCATATTCGAAACAACAACAACAGCAACAGAAAGGACTGCATCAAAGAACTGACTGAAACAGTGAACTTCTGCTCAAAACAGTCAACTTCCACATGGAGAATTTTGAGAAAGACTGAGAAAGAGACGAAAAGCATGTTTGGCAGAATGCATGAGCTCTGGTGGGGTGGGGGGGTGTAGGGTGTGGTACACAGGTCTAGATTTGATAAAAAATTAATTAATTAATTAATTTAAAAAAGGAAAGTATACCGATATGAATCGCTACAGACACTCCCATCTTTATCTCAAAATCAAGTGTCTCCATATATTTTCAACTTCCCATTCAGAAAATGTCACTTTGCTTTTTAAAAATAATCTTTGCAGCTACAATTCGGCACTCCCAATTTTCTACCTTGTCAGAACTTAAGTCTTGCTGTTCACCATTTGTTGTCATCCTGAATCATTCCAATATACTAAAACATATTCAGATTTCTGAAGTCTGAAAAATAACAAAGGAAATTAGATAAGCCATGCAATAAAGAAATCTGAAGATATCTGTGTTCATTATCCAATATTATGGCACAAATTACCTGAGATTCTAATGACTCAAAACAGTAAACATTCACCAATTCTTCTGAGAATCAGGAACTCAGCCAAAACTTAGCTGGGTGGTTCTGGCTGAGGTTCTCTTAGGATGTTGTATTCAAGAGGTCACCTACTTCTGCAGACCCCTGAAGGTTTAACTGGGCTTGGAAACCTGCCTGAGGTTAGCTGTCTTACATAGTGGTGGCTGCTGGAAGGATGTCTCATCTCTTCTTTGTGATCTACATGGTGTTATCATAAACAGTCTGTGTGAAAGAACATGCAGAAACCACAACACTCTTATAATTTAGCCTCAGGAGACACACACCAGCAATTTTTCAATATGCTATTTCTGTCACAAGTCAACATTATTCCATGTAAGAGGAAACTATATGAAGATTTTTGAATACCAGGAGACAAGGACCAATGAATCCCCCCACTATTATAACCTCTGCCATATGTTCTATCTACTAACCAACACCCTTCTCTGGTTTTGACAGCAAGCTCTTCAAATATTTGATCTGCATTTTTTCATCTCTTTTTAACTATTCTAATTTAATATGCCATTTACCAACTACTTCAGAGAATGTTTCTCCATGTAAATAATTTCTTGAAGGTTATGAGTGATTTCTTCCTGATAATTTATGACCTTCACCTCTTTTCAGACTTAGTCTTCAACATCTATAGCTTGTTGTTATTAACTAACTCATTGTGTCATTTTCTCCCATCCTTTGCCCATCTTTCTTTCTCCTCCGCATCTCCGCTGTCATCCTGTGGATTGTTTTTTGAGTTAGCGCCTGTTTTTCACTACTGCAGTGTTACTGGTCCCTATGTATTCTGTGCTCCAACTCTGACATCTATTATCACACTGCTAGTGACTATTGCTTTTCTTTCACTTCAATCAGAGTATGTCCTTTCTAGCTCACAACAGACATACCCATTCTCTAAACTCTAACAAGGTCCTTATTGCTTCTTTTTTTGCTGGCATTTTGAAAACTTTATCGTATCCATTTCAACCATCAGATCTCTACTCTAAGCCTTTCCTGCTTCAAAATTACTTTTGATTTTGGGGGGACGGGGAGGGGAGGCTGTTTGTTTTTGCTTTGTGTTTTTTATTTGTTTGCTTTTTGAGACAGGATTTCATTATGCAACTCTAGCTGACCTGGAATTCTCTATGTAGACCTGGATGGTCTCACACTCACAGAGATTCACCTGCCCCTGCCTCCCAAGAGTGCTGGGATTAAAGGTGTGCACCATGCCAGGCACACCCAGCTTTTATATCTATTTATTTCCAAAATTGTCCTTTCCTCTTCTGTAATACAACTGCCATATATTTTCATGCTAACTATTCTTCAGAAATTCATTTTTATCATTCAATTTCCAGAACAAAGGATCCATTATCATCAACTACTTCCAAATGTCAAGTCTTTACATTGATTTTCAGAATTTTTAACTTTTTCCCATTTAACTACCATGCCAAATTTCTTATCCTCTTTATATGTTTGATTTTTCTCTTCAGTAAGGTTAAACTACAAACTGTCCTTCAAATTCACACACAATTTTTTCCATATTTACTTTTTTTCCCAAGTTTTTAGAGTTTATTGGATCTTGTCTCCTTAGGTATATGTGCACCCGTGACCATGGCAGAGCAAGTCACTGCAGTCTCTTTACTCCTTTTGCTGTCAGCCAATCTCCAGCTCACTTTTTGCCAGCACCAACATTGGCCTTTGCAGTCCCCCTGACCTTCTTCATTCAGTTCTTGCGTTCCTTCTGCTGTTTTCTGGAGGTCTTTTTCTTTTCATACAGGCCATGTTTGGCAAGTCTGTGTTTGGGCTCGTTTTTTTGCATAATCCAAAGAGTCATAAATCATGTTGAAGCCAGTTGTCTTACCACCACCAAAGTGAGTTCTGAATCCAAACACAAAGATGACATCCGGTGTGGTTTTGTACATTTTGGCTAGCTTTTCCCGAATCTCTCTTTGGTACTGTTGCCTTTCCGGGGTGAAGGACAACAATGACCATTTGTTTCCTCTGAAGCAGACGGTTGGTCATGAACTTCCTGGTCCGGATAGTCACTGTATCATTCATGATGGTGGTGATCACTGAGCAGCCCAAGGGGGAAAAAAACATATTTACTTAAAAAAATAATAATTTATCAGTTTCATAAGCTCACATCCACAAGTCCAATGTCTTCTGTCGCAACTCTAGTTCTTCATAGTCTATTGATTTTCAGTTCCTAATGTTAATTAGGCATTTGTAGCCTGGATTCTTCATGTTTGTCTTACCCAACTAGGTTGCAATTAAGCCGCTAAACAGTGGTCAGCACTTTTATTTCTTATTTCTTTTCTTAAACATCTAAAATTTCTGCAAATAATATGCTGAGCATATAAGAGGCCATGGATAAATATTTATTGGCTAACTAAATAAGAAAAACAACTAGAAAACTTTCATGGCATTTGACAGAATGACTACAGGCAAAAGACTCATTCTGAAAATATATTATTTAAAAGTGCTTTTCCATATGTGTCAAGGAAAATAATGACTTCCTCCCAGCATAGCCAAGCTTAACTCTTAAAGCATGGGTAAAATCCAAATGACAGACTTGCTAAAGGTGCAACTCTTTAAATAAAAAGGCAGATAGATGAAGTAATTGCTTCATTTAACAAGTGCAGGAAAAAAGTCAGATCACATTCCAAAAGCCATTTTATAATTTCAACAGCTGGAAAACAATTACAAAAAAAAAAGCAGTAAGCTTTTGCTTGGATTTATTAAGGGAAAGCAAATTCTTTAAAAGCAAAAAATGTAGGAGAAAAACCTATATGGTATATGAGTGATAAAAAATAGTGAAGTTAATTGTAGCACTGAAATAATATTGTTTTTCCTAATTCAAGCATATTGAAAATTAGCATTATGAACAACTGTGGCTTATCTCAGGAAAAGGGATATTTGTACTTTCCCCAAAGCCTTACAGCGTGCTGAGCCTCCTCTGAAAACATTATTATATCTTGGAAACAGTATGAGGCCCCACAGTGGGAGTGGCACCCTCGCTGAGTGACCTTAGGCAAGTTACTGAACCTCAGGAAACTCACCACCCTCATGGGGCTATGACAAGAATTAAATGAGATTACAGACCCTAAAGAGCCTGGCATAAACCTGACACCTGCTGGTCAATGCATCTCAGTCTCTTTCTATCCTGCCTGGCAAGACCAAGACAGACTAAGAAATAAAATGAAAGGATAGGAAGGAGAAGCCAGCGATTATTGTCTCAGCTTGGTGGCTGGTTGTATACTAAAGCAGTATATTTTGCTACTTTATTGGTAGAATCCCCAGAGTTTTATTGCTCATTCAAAGAAAATTTGAGGGTTTGGGGGATGTTCATTTATTTGTTTTTGTTTTTTTGGCTCTGTGGTGTGTAATGCCTTGGGGTAAACCTAAGTACCTCAGTTTTCTTCCACTGACAACTCATTTGTGCCCTGCACCAGCCAAATTCCATTTATGACTCTTTCCTTGCATACTAGCCAGATGATACTCAAGGAATCTTCCAGCATGCAGTGGACCTGTGGAAACACGTGGAATGATACTTATTTCTCTGGTTGTCAATACTGTAGTGACTTCCTGGGTATTTTTTTCTTATTATTTTCAAAATTTAAGAGAAAATACTAAATGTCCTTGGATTTAAAATTGTTAGATCTCTCTTGCATATTAAATGTATCTGATTTTCTATAGAAATATAAAATGTTCATTTCTAGTAGATGATGTAACAAATTACTACACATATGGTGGTTTAAGTCAACAGAAACATGTGCTTTCCCTGATTTGAACATCAAAAGTCTGAAATGAGGTTATCAGCAGGGTCACTGCACACTTTTTGAAGGCTCTGAAGGAAACCTTGGCCTCTTCCAGCTCCAAGTAGCTCAGGCCTTCCTTGTTTATGGCTGCCATCCCGGTCTGGGCCTCCACCTTCACTTGGCTTATGGGATGTGGGGCTCATGAATGTAATCCAGGATGATCTCAAGATCTCCCTTGCTTATGTGAAGATTCTGTTTTTAAAATCATACATTCTTAGGATTAATATTCTATTACATCTTCTGGGAAGCGACCATTGAACCCAGTCATTCACCTAATACATGTCTCACGTTCTGAAATGTCAAATGTCAAATGTACTTAAACTAATTACTAAAAATAGCAATTCAGTGAAAAAAACCTGTTTTACAGCATCTCAATATATTTTATTAAGTCAAGTTTAAAGACCATCTGATTCAGTCCATCAATATATCCTACTTGATTATGTAATTTTGGAAATTTGCTACTTCTTAAATATATCATGATTACTTGAAAAGAAATCTTATAAATGACTTCCATTTTTTTTCCTGCTGTTTAGATCTAAAGGTAGTACACAAAGACTCTTAAAAATATAGAGGAGGGGCTGGAGAGGTGGCCTAGCAGTTAAGAGCACCAACTGCTCTTGCAGAGGACCCGGGTTCAATCCCCAGCACCCACATGGTGGCTAAGAACTGTCTGTAACTCCAGTTCCAGGAGAACTCCAGTTCCAGGGGAATCTGAGACCCTCTTCTGACCTCTGCGGCATTGCACGACACGGGTACACAGACCTACATGCAGACATTACATTCATACACATACAAAAATAAATAAAATTTAAAAAAGGAAGAGTTTATTTGAGCTTACGATTGACGGTTCCAGGGAATCAGAGTCCGGTGTGGTGGGAGGCATGGTGGCTGGGGCTGGAGCAGCAAGTCGAGGGTCACATCTTGCAATGAGCACAGGAAGCAGAGAGAGAGTGACTGGAGACTGCAAGGCTTGTTAAACGCATTAAGCCTGCAACCAATAACGTACTTCCTCTAGCATGGCCACACCTTCTAAGACCTCCAAGAAGAGTGCCACCAACTGGAAACAAATGTCTGAATACTTAAAGCCTATGGGGGACACTCATTCAAACTACCACATGTACCATAATTTATTGACAGATAAGTTATTTTCAAAGTATTGATTTTATAAAAATAGTGCATATTTTATAAAAATTTAAATAAATACATTTCTAATAATATCAGAACATCTTATACATTCCAATGTAGTTATTTGCTCATTTGTCTTCCCCAAAATACCCTATGAAGTAGCCAATGAAGGCTACAATCAAATGCTTATGCTACTCTGACAGTGTGATAGACCATATGGACAAAAAGAACTATTTATATGTATTTGTGTAAGTGTGTTATGTGTACGTTTTTCCAACTGTTATGGGTAAAAAAGGGGATGGCCAATTAATGTCAATATTCTTTCAGTCGACTTCCATAAACTGAGCATCATGCACTCAAAGCAGGGCAAAGATATTCATTTGGGGATATAATGAACTATATATATATCATATGTGTGTGAGTGTGTGTGTGTGTGTGTGTGTGTGTGTGTGTGTGTGTGTAAGAAAAGAGACCCTTTGTACTTTGTGGAGGGCTTTTATCCAATTCACAACACTCTATTCATTCAAGAATTCTCTCTCTGAATAGATACAGGCCCATAATCTCTGATAGAAGCATTCAGAGTTAGGGCAGCACTCAACCCAGCAAGAACTCCTAATGCTATTTCCCAAGTTCTGAAAAAAAAATGCTAAAAACCATAAAGAAATCCCAGTGCAAGGTGACATGGTAAAAAGGAACAGAGCACCACAAATTATATATTTAGAGGATTTTCAGTTAGTCTAGAAGAGGGAACACGTCTTTTCCTCAGGCTCAAGGTTGAACTGAAGTGACAGTAATATAAAAATCTTACCAGGTGCCTTAATAGCTATCACTTTTGATTTCAGCACTTGGCATAATGGCAACAAGATACAGCAGTAATAAAAATTATTCCAAATCACTTGTACAATCATCTGTCTTTAAACACTCTGGCAAATAAAGATACACATAGCTCGAAGGTAGTAAACCTACAGCTCTTTAAAATACAGCAAGAAAATAAATTTCAAGTTAGGGCAGTAAATACCATTATTTATCAAACCATTATAGGAAATTTACAGGCTCAGGGAATTTACTGTGTTATATTAAGTAGAGTATTTGCTTCTATCAAGTTTTACTTTATACACAGGCTCCAATACCCTTCATGCAACCTTGCTCAAATCCATTATACATGTCCACTCCTAAATACCCCCACATAGATTCTCATCACATATTTGACAAAATAAGGTGCCAAAAATAAAAAAAGCTTGTCAGTTGTATTGGAAGGAATTACTTTGTGATGAAAATCTAAGACACACAAAATGTTTGGTTACTGCAAAGTTTGTTTTATTTACAACAAAGAGAGCAGCAATGTTAGTCAATTTAGACATATGAAATTTGTTGCAGTAAAGATTAGAATACACTGGGGATTAGAGACAGTTCGGGCTGGCTATGCTCAGGCAGTATGACATATTTCAGGACAAAAGGATTCTATACTGGAAAATGATTCTGTTCTTCCAGCAAACAAGTAGAGCGAATGATTATTTTCATGTCCTTTATGTGCTATTCTTTGAATCCTCTCTTTACTGTTTAGCAATCAAAACTGTTTCTCTCTGTTCTGTGGTTTCCTTTTAATCAATGATCTGGCACCTTGTTTCTGCTGAGTTTTCAGTTTGATTTATATGTAATTACCAATAAAAAGCATACACTTTAAATGCTCGGCTTGGTGATTTTTTTCAATGTATGTTTTTATTGAATTTTCATGCATTTCATGCAAAACATTTTAAGCATCTTTATACCTCCCCCATTCACATACACACCCACATGCCACCCCACTGGATTTATGCATTTTGTCATATATGTTAAGGACTATGGAGTCAAGTTAGTGCAGATTTCCCTCAGTGCAAGGTCATCCACTGGGGTCTAGTCAGTCTTATCTACTATCTTTCACTTAAAGAAGATCAACTCTCCCTCACCCTGTAGGAATCAACTGCCAATACTTCTTTGTCTAAGGTTGGGGCCTGCTGCCCATTTCCCTATTTCTATACTGGGTTTTTGTCTGATCGAGTTTGTATGGGTCTTGTGCATGCTGACACTATTGCTCCAAATTCATAGGGGCAAGTTCTCAGAGGCCTGGAAGACTGTTTCTTTATGATCATGCACCAACATTGGCTCTTTTTTTTTAATATACTTTTATTGATGTTTTATGTATTTCATACATCATTTTCAGTTCCATTTAAACATATTACCCTTTCCTTTACCCCCACCCCAACCCAGATTATTCTGCGATACATGCCCTGCATCTTTCTCTCAGTCTTTTTTTTTCACTGTTTCTGTCAGTTCTTTGATGCAGTCCTTTCTGTTGTTGTTGTTGTTTCCAATATGCATTATGCCCAACTGCTTTGTACAAAAGCTCAGGGGGCCCTACACAAGAAATACTTACAACTGGGTAATTGGCACTGGCATCCACAGATGAGGGATACCATTCGTCGTTTGTTTTTCTGGGACTGTGTTACTTCACTCAGCATGATGTCTTCTAGCTCCAGCCATTTTCCTGCAAAGCTCGTGATGTCGTCTTTCTTTACTGCTGCATAGAACTCCATTGTGTAGATGTACCACATTTTCTCTATCCACTCGTCAGTTGAGGGGCATTTAGGTTGGTTCCAGCTCCTTGCTATTGTGAAGAGAGCTGCAATAAACATGGCCGTGCATGTATCTCTGTGGTGGCATAAGTCTTGAGGGTACACGCCCAGGAGTGGTATGGCTGGATCGGATGGCAAGTTCATTCCAAGTCTTCCAAGGGTTCTCCACACTGCTTTCCATAGTGGCTGTACGAGTTTACATTCCCACCAGCAGTGGATGAGTGTTCCCCTTTCCCCACAACCTCTCCAGCACTTGGTATCATTTGTTTTCTTGATCCTAGCCAGTCTTATTGGAGTAAGATGATATCTTAAAGTGGTTTTCATTTGCATTTCCTTAATGATTAGTGATGTTGAACAGTTCTTGAGGTGCTTCTCAGACATCTCTAATTCCTCACTTGTGACGTCTCTGTTCAGTTCTTTGTTCCATCTATTGAGTGGGTCATTTGTTTTCTTTTTTCTTTGTTTTTTGAGTAGTTTATATATTCTGGAGATCAATGCTTTGTCAGATGTATCTGTAGTGAAGGTTTCCTCCCACTCTGTGGGATTTCTCTTCACTTCCTTGATTGTTTCTTTTGATGTACAGAAGCTTTTGAGTTTGATGAGGTCCCATTTGTCAATTGTCGATCTTAATTCTTGTGCAGCTGCTGTCTGATTTAGGAAGTCTTTTCCTATGCCTATGTCTTGTAGTCTGCTGCCAACTTTTTCTTCTATTGCCTTCAGAGTTTGGGGTTTCACGTTGAGGTCTTTAATCCATCTGGAGTTCACTTTTGTACACAACATTGGCTCTTACAATCTTTCTACCCCCTCTTTTGCACAATGAAACTTCCTCATGCAACAGAATACAATTCACAACTCGGTGATATAATTTTTTTGACAATTCTATACCATTATCCAAAGAAAACTATACAATGTATAGTTACCATTCAAATAAACACAGTGAATAAACATCATCTCCTGCTAATTCCAATTAATTCCTGCCCCGACCGCCACAATTATTATGAGACTTCAATCATTGCAGATTACTTATGCCTGGAATTGGGTTTCATATAAATGATTTCCACAGTTTGTATTCTTTGTATATAACTTCTTTCACTTCACTTAAGATGACAGGAATAACCACAGCCAGGTTTCCCTATGAGCAGTTTTAATGACTAACTAACATTCAACTATGTGAATATTTTACAATTTCCTTATCAATTCTGTCATGGGATGCTTGGGCTATTTTGGTTTCTTAACTGTTGCAATGCTAGCTGCTGAACACTTTTCTACAAGTCATGATAAATATCTACAAGAAGTATTTCTGGGTCATAGAGGATATATATGTTTAATTTTTTAAGAGACTGTCAAAGAGTTTTCCTCAGGACTTTTATCATTTTTGCACTCCATCAGCTCCTGTAACTCCACATACTCCCAAAAAATTTGTATGTTTTCAGTCCTTTTGGTAACTATCATCACCATAGCCATTTGATATCATCTTGTTTTAATTTGCATAGCCTTATACCTACAGGTATGAATAACTTTTCTAGAATACTTACTGCTCTTTTTAGATAATCTTTCAAAATGTGAAATATGGTTATTGTAATTTTTTAGCAAGGTTGTCACTTGGAAGCCCAGGCTTGCCTCACATTCACAGTCCTCCTGCCTCAGCTTCCTCAGTGTTAGGACACAGGTATGTGGAGTGGAGCTACTGGATTTGGTGTTTGCCCTGCTGGTTTTCAGTTTTGATTTGGTTAGGTATTTACTCACTGTGCCTTTGTTCCTCCTTTGTGGAATGAGAATGTGTATTTGGTTCCAGTATGTTGGGAGTATGTAATTTGTCTTGATTTTGCAGGGGCTTACAATTAACAAATTGCTGTGAGTCTCAGAAAAGACTTTGGACTGTGGATATTTGAATAGTATTCTGACTGGTAAAAGATTATGGAAACTTTTAAGGTTGGACTAAATACATATTTCATTTTTTTAATTTATTTTTGCATGTATATTAGTGTACTGTCTGCATGTAGGTTTGTGCACCCATGTCATGCAATGCCGCAGAGGTCAGAAGAGGGTGTCAGATTACCCTGGAACTGGAGTTCTCCTGGAATTGGAGTTACAGACCATTCTCAGCCTCCATGTGAGTGCTGGGGATCGAACCCATGCCCTCTGCAAGAGCAGTCGGTGCTCTTAACCACTAGGCTATCTCTCCAGCCCCGCATATTTCATTTCATATGGTCATGAGCCTATGCAGGACATTCTCATTCAAACTACCACATTCCACTCTCTAGCCTCCAAAGTTCCCAAGTGGAATGTGGTGGTTTGAATGAGAATGTCCCCCATAGGCTCCAAGTATTTGAAAATTTTGTTCCTGGTTGGTGGAGCTGTTTTGGGAGATCTTAGATGGTGTGGTCTTGCTGGAGGAAGTGTGTCACTGGGGACAGGCTTAGACAGTTCTTAAACCTTGTGGGCTTTCTAACCACACTGTTTCCTATATCTACTTTGAGATATGAGCCTCTGTTTTCTGTTCCCACTCTGACACCTCCTGCCACCATGCCTCTCCAACTTTAAGCTCATATAAACTCTTCCTTTTATAGTTTCTTTGATCAGAGTGTTTTATCACAGCAACAGAAAAGTAACTAGTGCATACATGAATAAAGTGAAATAAAAATATTTTACATAATTTGCCAGTAAACCACAGCTATTAAATAGAACTGGAATATGAACTCAAATTGTTTGAATTTCTTTTTGTAATGTACTCATTTGTTACATCTGTGTGTTTATGTGTGTGTTTATGTGTGCAAGATGTGTTTCTGTGAGTACACATGTGCACATGCCATGGCAAATGTGCCATACTGAATGAGTGGAAGTCAGATGACAGGCTCTGGGAGTCAGTTCTCTCCTTTCACCATGGGTTCAGGGGAGGAAATGCAATTATCAGGCTGATGCAGTAAGCACCCTTACCTACTGTACCATTTCTCCAGCCCTGTAATCTTGCTTTCAAGGCCAAATTCTTATCTATTCTTCTACAACACCTCAATACAAAATCAGCAACTGTTTATCTTATTGCTCTGAGAAAGATGAATGCTAAATTTTTGGAAAATAATACCATTCACAATAGCCTCAAAAACCATTATGTCTTGGAGTAAATCTAATCAGAGAAGTGAAGGACTTTAAGACATTGAAGAAAGAAAATAAAGAAGATACCAACAGATGGAAAGACCTCCCATGCTCATGAATTGGTAAGAAAAATATTGTGAAATTGGCTATCCTACTAAAATCAATCTACAAATTCATTGTAATACCCATTAAAATTCCAATACAATTTTTCACAGAAATTGAAAAAATAGCCTCAAATTTATTATGGAAACAAAAAAAATCAGGATAGCCAAAACAATTCTGAACAATAAAAAAATCTGTTGGAGCCACTATCATCCCTGATCTCAAGTTATACTATAGAGCTATTGTAATAAAAACAGCATGGTGCCAGCATAAAAGCAGACAAATTGATCAGTTGAATACAACTGAAGACCCAGATTTATGTCCACACATTCTCAGCCGCCTGATTTGAGGAGGTACAAGTATACACTGGAAACAACATTTTCAAATAATGGTTCTGATCAAACTGGATAAGGGCATGTATAATAATGAAAATAGGTCTCTATCACCATGCACAAAGCTCAACTCCAAATGGATCAATGACCTCAAAATAAGACGGAGTACTTTGAATGAGATAGAGGAGAAAGCAGAAAATACATTGCAACTTATATCCACAGGAAAAGGCTTTCTGAACAGGACTCCTAAAACATAAACATTAAGTCTAACAATTGACAAATGGGACCTCATGAAACTAAAAAAGATTTTGTACAGCAAAGAACACCAGCATTATAGTGAAAAGACAACCTACAGAATGGGAAAAATATTTGCCAGCTATGCCTCTGACAGAAAGGTTAGTATCTAGAATATGCAAAGTACTCAAAAAATGAAACACTAAAAATAAAACAATTGAAAATTGGCCCAGTGGTTAAGAACATTGACTTCTCTTGCACAGGACTCAGGTTTGAATCCCAGCACCCACATGGTGGTTAACAACCATCTATTACTCTGGTTATGGGATTTGATGCCCTCTTCTGACCTCTGCTGGCAATGCATGATATGGGTGCATTTATATACATACAAGCAATATACTCATACACATAAAATAAAAATAATAAATAAAATAATTTTAAGCATTTGAAGCAAGGAGCTAACCAGGAAGTTTTCTAAAGATGAAACACAAATGGATAAAAAAATACTTTTTGAAATGTTCAACATTTCAAAAGTTTTAGTGATTTAGTCACCAGGGAAATGAAAATTCAAACTACTTTGAGATTTCATCTTAGTTCTCTCAGAATGGCCAAGATCCAAGAACCAAACAATGACAAACACTGGCACAGATATGGAGAAAGGAGAATAAATTTTCCCATCACTGGTGGGAGTGCAAACTGGTGCAGCCACATAGAAATAAATGTGGAGAGTTCCCAAAAAACTAGAAATCTAGGGGCTGGAGAGATGGCCTAGAGGTTGAGAGCACTGACTGCTCTTGCAGAGGACCCAGGTTCAATCCCCAGTACCCACATGGCGGCTGAGAACTGTCTTTGACTCCAGTTCCAGGGGAATCCAACACCCTTTTCTGACTTCCGCAGCATTGCATGACACGGGTGCACCAACCTGCATGCAGACAGTATATTCATACACATACAAAATAAATAAAATTTTTTAAAAGCTAGAAATCTATCAACCATATGATCCAGCCATGCCACTCTGAGGCATAAACCCAAAAGACCTGTTCATCCAAGTCCATTGTTCACCTTTTCATAATATCCAGGAATTGTAAACAACCTAAATGTCCATCAATGGATGACTGGATAATAAAAGTGTGATGCATACACACAATGGAATATTATTCAACTCTTAAAAATAAAATTATGAAATTCACAATGTAAATAGATGGAGTTGGAATTAATTATCCTGAGTGAGGTAACCCAGCCTCAGAAACACAAATGCTACATGTTCTCTCTCATAGCTGGATCCTAGCTTTGAAGTCTTAGATATGTATGTTTCAATCTGAAAATCCAGAAGTGTCAAAAAAAAAAAAAAACTAATAAATGGCCATGAGGTTGAGCTTCCTTGGATGGGAGGTAGAATGCCCAGTGGTATAAATGGAGAGAGGGGAACAGCATATGAAGGATTAAATGGGGTAGAGAGCGGAAAGGCAGGGCAGAGGAGGGAGAATGGGGGGACAGGCAGCACTAAAGGCCTTTGGAAAAAGCCATATGGAAACTTACCACTATAGAAACTTATTAAAGTATATACTTATACAATATTTTAAAATATTAAAAGGAGATACCACATAACAGGGAGACATTGTGCCTACTAGACATCATAAGGTAGCAAAGTAAAAGCCTAATGACAGGAATGGATTCCTTCTTTTAAAGCTAGTGACCAGGGATACCATAAAACTTTAAGTATCATTCACCCTTGTCTCTGATCTTGATCACCCACAAGAACTTGATGGTAAGATTCTACTAATGCAAAAACTACATGCACAAGCTGTAGAACAAACAAGGAGAAATCAAGCTGATACCAATTTGAAAGCTTCATCTCTACTGGCTAGCTTTCATAGTGCTGGAAGACGCTATACGTATGCTACCTGAAGAAAAAAATTATCATCAGTCTTTACCCAATTGTGAATCCTGTGAGCTATAATAATAACTAGCCTGGCAATGTTTGTCCACTGGTGCAATAGTGGCATTAATGTTATAGGACAACTAAACACTTTGATTTTGGATGTAAGATCTCCTTCATAAGATGGAGCCCATATCTGACACTGATGTCAAGGCTAGGAATTTGAGGCTACATGAATCACAAGCCATATGAAAAAGCCTAATACTATTATTCTGCTAAATAGATATGGAATTAAACTGATTCCTAATGACTTATTGTTATACCCATACACTAATGCACATCTTAACTCTCACTAGGTAATCACTAAGGTAATATCCCTATCCAGCATATTGCCCACAACTGGCCAACATGTGAAGAATAAGAGGCTTCAGAGCACTTATCACTGAATAGGAAACCTACATAAAACTTCTGTCTCTTAAGGCTAAGGGATCATTTTTGAAGTGAGCATAGAAAAATTTTAAGAGCCATAGGTGGTGTATGACAACAGAGAAACAAAGTTTTCTGGACAGGTAAGTAGTTACTCATAAATTCACAGCAATAGAGACAGTATGCAATGGTGACAGTACCCAAATGTTAAGCTCAAGCTGGACAAAATCCCAGCATAGGTGTAGGGAAGTGGATAAGAAGCCCTAACCCTACCTGAAGAAATATTGGCAAATGATGGCTGCTGAGAGGGGGAGAGTCTGTCTCAATTAAGGGTGAGACTCCTGATAGGGTGACCAGGCTCCAGTGGAACCCACAGCAAAGGGATTTTGGGGACACGAGTTTGACTCTATAGGCATATAGATGATAGAGATGGAGGCAGAGATAGAGATATATGAAATTGGGCTGGGGTGTTAAGGAGATGCACACAGAAGATAGGATCTGAATATGATCAAAATATATTGTATGACACTCATAGTAGGGGACTTCAATACCTCACTGAGCCTTTTGAACAGGTCAACTGGACAAAGAATAAACAGAGAGACATCTGAACTGAATGATATGATACACCAAATGGACCTCACAGACATCTACCAAATATTCCACCCAAGTATCAGAAAATACACTTTCTACTCAGCACCCCACAGAACATTCAAATTCTACCACATACTGGGACACAGAAAAAAAAAAACCCAACAAACAAAAAGACTGAAATAATTCCATGCATTGTATCAGACCACAGTGCAATAAAGCTCAATATCAATACCAGGATAAGCCCTACTATCTACAGGAACACATGGAGACTAAACAACACATTCCTGAATAATGAATGGGTCAAGAAAGAAGTAGAAAGAAAAAGCCTTAGCATTCCTAGCTCTACCTTAGTTTCCTAACTATAATCACTATCTGAAGTTTTTGCTGCACATTCTTACTTCTTATTTGAGTTGTGCCTCATCTGCATCCTTGTCAAAATAACCATTATATTCACCTAGTACTTTGATATAACAGTATACATGGTATATTAACTACTTACATTAAAGAAGATACTGTGTGCTAGCCATTTTGAATATGGTAGTTACAAACCTTACACAAACTCTTCAAGATATATGACATTATCCTCATTCTATTGGAAGGGTCAAAGTTTCAAGAAATCAATAAGTAATTTTTCCATTTACATAAAAGCTAGTGAATGAGTGATTTGGACACTGACTTATCTTAGACCCAAAGCCCAGGCACACTCTAACACTGTATGAACCTCTCAAGAATGACTTCTGAACTTATTGTCATCATCTTCCATCTTTACCTTTTCTTAGCTGCTTTAGCTAGGTACTCAGTTAACACTGCTCCTTTGTATAATATCATTACTTCATTTTCCTTCTGATATTTTAAATCCATCTGTTTGAAGTTAAAGTCTCTGATACATATGCTGCAGTCTCCTTTGGAGGCTGTTTTAGCAGATGAAAGAAAAATTTAAAAGTATCTTAGATAAATAATCATTAATGGAAAGAAGAAAAGGAGGCAAGTAAGCAATCTTTCTGGTGTGTGCAGTGGATTGGGCTCAGGGGTCTAGACTGCAGACTGAAACTGCTTCTCTCCTCCAAGAACTGAGAAAAGGCATGGCAGATCCACTGATGAAGAAAACGATACATCTTCATGAGGATTATCATTTCCTTCCAAACAACTCCTCTTGCCAACTTCATTAACTTCAAAATACAATATGCCATTAGTCCTCATTTCAGCTTGAACTCCACATGAAGAAAGGCCTGCAAACACCTCACAGTTGATGGGACTCGCATTCTACCACTATTAGGGTAGGAAAAATTCCCAGTTTTAGTCTCATAAACCAAAAGTCTGATGTATCATTTCCATAGTTATTTCTTGAATCATTTAGATGAAAGGAGAAAAAGTCTGTAATAAAACCTTCCAATCAAAATGCTGCCACTTGATCTACTAATACTTAATTTATAGTAGACCTTGTGTGAAAAGAATCTATAATCCATAATTTAGGGCCTGTTCCTGAAATTAAATGGTACTTTAAAAGATTCAAGGATACTGAGCACTTGTCTTCATTCTCAGTACAGAAACTCCAGAGAAAAGCCTGAGCTGTTCTCTTGGGACTGAATCTCATTTCAGATACATGTTCCTTTCAGCAGCCCATGTGTAATTATTTAAATGTCATGAAATCCTCGAAATGTGTGTGAGAAAGTAATTGAAATTAATTCAGGTAATTTATTTTACTTTCAATGATGGAAAGTGTGCGCATAAACGCTGCTGCACTGCTAAGCCCTAGTGAATGACAGCTGAGCTTCCTTTCTGAGGGTTTCTAGACAGGAGACATTTTACTTTACAAGTGCAAATTTTCTCTCTTCCAGCACATGTGTGGACTGAGACACTGATTAGTTCATCTCATGAATAAGAGAGTCTCTCATTCAAACCTCTGGTTGAGGAGTTCAGGTCAGGAACACAGTTGGGTGAAGTTCCTGCTCTAATGTGATCCCTTGTAATACTTTCACAAACTATTACGGATGCGCTTCTTTCAAATAAAGCAGCAAAGAAGATACCTTTAGGACCTGATTTTTGCCTTCCTGGAACAGATGTTCCAGTCACCTTTGTTGAGGAAGCACCAGAGCAACACAGCTACAAGCAAAATGAGCTATCTTAACCCAAAATAATTTTTACAGAATGCAGTGCCTCAAGAGTTCACTTCATGCATTTCTCTACATATTCTTCCAGGTGAATCCACAACTTGCCATTATTTGAAATACATGTCCTTCTAATTGCCTCCTGGCTGACCAGATGGAAAGGTCTAAAGCAAGCTTGTCATTTAATAAAGAAGATGCTTTTGTGTGAGTACATTCAGTGTGATTTCAGAAACCAGCAGGATGAAGGACGACTAAGTTCTTCAGTCTATGGTATGCAATGATCCACAATTGATTCAGATAAAGATTTCTCTAAAACTGATTAAGCAACTGTGTGGAGAGAATGTATTGGAAAAGATGAAAAGGGAGAGAAGATCCTTCTCCTGAGAGAAGGATCTGTTTTACAATTACTGGCAGTAGAAAATTTGACTAATTATTTAGTTGCTTTGCTATCCTTGGGGTTGAAGACAAATGAATTAGCTGTCTAATTTAATGTAGAGTCCTGTAATTCTGCTTACTTAATCTTACCCATCCATTTGGTCTCTCCATTACATATCTAAGGGTGTCCTCTCAACAGATTAATATCTAAACCAATAAAAATTGGTAATTAAAAATACATATTTGCTCATGAATATTAAACACCTTTATTTGGGATGCAGAGGAAGATGTATAAACTCTTGTGAGTTTCGAATCTATTCACATACCACAAACCCACTGAAGGAAATAGAGAAAGACAGAAGGAAAAAAGAGGGAGGCTTTTTCAGTAGTATCACTAGACAAGAGAGCCCCTTGACTGAGGTGGGGCCTTACCAGTCTGCACTCACCTATTTCTTGTATGATTCTCCACACAAGTAAGGACCTTGAAGGCTCTGAGGACTGGGAACTTTGTAATTAGCAAAGAGGCATCAACGAATGAATGAAGCTTGTGTCTATGGACTGGGATGTGTGTTCACAAGACACCATATAACTTGTGACCCAGATAGAAATCGGTGGAAGAACACAAAATGCACAGGTCACATGCCTGAGTAGCTTTGTGAAAACCCAAGTATTTCCGGAGTTTCAGATTCTTACCTGATCTTCTAGTTCATTACAAAAGCTTAGTTATCAAGGCAAGAGAATATTTTATTTAAATTTACATTATTTTTTCACCTTGATTTATAGCTTTTTAAAAAATTAGATCTGTGGTATGCAAATCACTGTTTTTAATCATACCTTCATCCTAGCAAAAGTCAGGATCAGACTTGATTCTGAATAAAGACCCCAGTTTCCTAATAAGACTATCTCTTTCAGTTTCACTGCAGAAAGACTTGATCACAGACTCTAAAAGCGTAAATGAAACTGTTTATATGTAATACATCAAAAGAGCCATAATATGCATGCAAAAAGTAAACATACTGCATACATACATTATCAGATAAAGTACAGCAAAGAACATAAATGTATTATTCATGACATGAAATGCAATGATTAATGTCTCCAAAACCACATTGTTTTCTACCCATGGACACAATATGATTAATTTTTTAAAAATAGATGGAGTGTGACTTTACAAGCTCTACTAAATAAATGTTAAATACTTCAACAGAAACCATGAAAAAACCAGCAGATTATAAAATAAAAGTTTTCTCAATTAAAAAATAATTGCGTTTTTTGTTTATTACAAATGATACATGGAGTCAAAAGATACACGGAGAATAAAGAATATCTGAGTATAATTCCAGAAAGCATATTGAAAGAAACGGGATTTTCCATTTAAAATCTCTGCCACAATAAACTTCTCTCAAAATGTTTGAGAAATTCTTTTCCTAACAAAGGCAATCAAATAGATTATGGCATGCTGATAACAGAAGCTTAAACTATTTATGTTAATATACAAAATGTGTCAAGTGCTTAAATTCTTATTTCATAAGCATAGCTATACCAGATTTTACATCTACAAGTAACTTGCTTTAGTACAAAGGACTGAGAAGTCTAATATTGATGAAAAGTAAACATTCTTTTCAGCTTGTATTCAAGCTACTAGACCCCAAACTAAATACTTTAGGATAGAATACTTGATGGAGCATAGGGAGCTTCGTTCAGGCCAGCTGGGACTAAAGGGAGACCCTGTCTCAAAAATAAATACCAAAATAAAAAAAGAATACTTGATGAGCTGGAAAAATCATCAAGAAATTTTTGAAAGGCGGTCTTGAATTTCAGGATTGTGAGGTCTTATTATTTGGAGAGTAATTTTCTATGAATAGAAAAATCTAGCATGTTTCATATATCCTATGCATATGTATTATTTCTAGAGTAGTTGTATAATCCAAGTTAATATCAAACCCCTTTCTAGAATATGAAGAATTCTTTTTTTTCACATAAATTTATTTTTATTTTTTTAACAAATCTAGACCCGTGATCCCGCCCATTCCCCCACCCCGCCAGAGCTCATGCATTCTGCCAAGCATGCTTTTTATCTCTTTCTCAGTCTTTCTCAATATTCTCCATGAGAAAGTAGACTGTTTTGAGCAGAAGTTCACTGTTTCAGTCAGTTCTTTGATGCAGTCCTTTCCGTTGTTGTTGTTGTTGTTGTTGTTGTTGTTGTTGTTTCCAATATGCATTATGCCCAGCTGCTTTGGAATGAAGAATTCTTTTTTTTTATTGATGCTTTGTGTATTTCATACATCATTTTCCAATTCAGTTCAGGCATATTTCCCTTTCCCTTATCCCACCCCACCCCACCCCATCATTCACGCATTCTGCCATAAATGTCTGCATCTTTCCTTCTCAGTTTTTTTTATTTTTTTTTTACCAATAAGTGATAATTTATGAGTACAACAGTCCCTCATAAAACCAATTTGCGGCTGTTGCGCCCAAACCCCCACAACCCACCATCCAGCCGTGGGGACTCTGTTAGAGTTAATCAAGTTTGATCAAATGATAGTCCAGACTCTATATTGCTGTAGTTCACCATTCACCCCAATCACGCCCTTACATTTCTACCACGCCCCCTTCTCTGTCCAATCATGTCACATCTCCTAGGCTTAGAAAAGGGGCACAGGTGGATGAGAATCAAAACAGTCTACTTCTCTGGAGCTGTTGTTTTGGACTCTGGTCAATTCTGACTGTTTCCTTTCATGGGCTGACAGTTTGTCCAGGGAATAACCTTTCAATCCTAAAATGAAGCACAAGCCAATTAGATAATATAGGTATTTAACAGCACTAATAGTTATGGTAGTTATTTCGTATAGACACATATGTTCGGATGGTATGTTATCCATGAAATTACATTTTTTTCCTGTTTTAATATGACAGGGTTCTTACTGTGGCTTATAACACTCCTAACCGGTAGAGGATGTACTTGTCTTGTGGCATCAGCCATGGGTTATTCCTCCAAGGAGAGAGCCAATAGCCAATTAGATTTGGGATATACAGGCATATGGCTGCCTCTGCTGCACAGTATTTCCAGGCAGGTGAGGTGTAGCTGGTGCTGATGGTGGAGTCTTGCTTGACTCAAAGAGACCCGTATTTGCTTTATTGGTTTAGTGGCCTTTAGTAACACTCTCTGGTATTCCAGAGGCCATCTGTACACTTGCAAGTGTGGTCTCAATAATACGAGAGACTTTCTTGCCGCCCCACCATAGAACAAGGAGAAATATGATGATGATGAGATCGTTCTCCAAACAACTATTATAGAGGTAATCTCTTATAAAACTGGTAAAACTGCCTTCTTTAATTGACTAATAGACATAGGAACTGTGAAAAGGATTATTCTTTATTCAGAACCAAATATAATACTAAAGTCCTTAAGCTATGCACTTAAGCAAAATATATTAATACAGGAGCTCTGACATCAGCAATGGATTATTCTACCAAGGAGAGGTTGGCCAGGGGATCCAAGCCCCCACAAAAGGTAAAGGCTCCTTGCCACTAAACTGGGTTACCTGCAAGAAGAGAGGCGATAAGGCCCTGCTGCCAAAGACCTGACGTTAACATGGGAATGAAGAATTCTTTATTTGTGCTATGTGTCCAGCTCTGACTGAATCTCTGTACCTGGTGAGGAGGACAGAATACAAGGCTCTGCTGGTTAGACCTTAGTCATGTGCCCATACTATCGGTGTAGAGAGTCAGTCACCCCTATCTGAATCATAAAACGAGTCTCTATTATAGGGGGGCTGGCAGGAAATACATTTTATTCCATTAGAAAGAATTCCATAGGTGTACAAACCAGTACATTTAAAAAGTTATCCTATTAAGACAATCTATTAAAATACCATGTCCTTATATGAAACTACAACAATAAAGGATTTCAGAATATATCATTTTTGTTATTTAAAAATTTTTATACCTATTCTATTTTAATTATGATTATATAACCACAATGAACAAGATTTACATATACTTGTCATATATTGTCTTAAAATTCTAAACTTAGAAGCAGTAATATTAATTAGTGAACTTTATAATGGGTTTTCTTTAAATTTGTTCATCTTACATCTTTCTTGTTTTTCTAAGATGCTTGTTAATAATTGTACTAATTTGTCCATATAGATGCTCTTCAAGAGGAGCAAACAAACTAAAAAGGCATGCTTCCAGTAAAAGAAAATCGTGGTCAACACTCAGCAATGATTTTGCAAATTCCACATTCATTGAAAAAAAAGTTTTCCTGATAATTTGATCTTCCTCTTGTGATATATTTTGTTATCTGTATAAAGCTATATAGGAAATCAGTTTCTAAAGTAAGAGTGAGTAATCCTAATAAAAAAATAAAGTAATATTTACCTGAAACCAGGGTAAAAGTGTGTAGGCTATATTTTAAAAAAAGAATTTTATATAGAAGTCTCAGTTTTCTTCAAATTCATCTCAGTGACTAGAAAGACAGCATCCATTAGAGATGAGTAAAGGCTCCAATTCTAACAAAATGTAGTGGCGCAGGGAAAAGTTTTAAGTTTCAGAAATATTGTATACCTTTCAGGGCTGGAGACATGGTTCAGCAGTTAAGACCATTTCCTACTCTAGAAAAGTACCCAAGTTCAATTTCCAAAATCTATGTCATGAGGCTCATAACTTCCCATAACTTTAGCTTCAGGGTATCCAACACCTCTGGCCTCCTATACTCAGACCCACACATGCAATTTTAAAATAAATCTTTCTTTAAGAATGAAAACACATTGTGAAAAAACTATTCTACATAGAAACCTTAGGAGGAAAAGATTATGAATACTCTAGTACACAAACATTTCTTGTTTTCTTTTTAATTCGTTAGATGGTCAGTTCTAATCTAAGCTGTTCATTCAATGTTATCATCATAAAGTAGGCACTGAGATTGTGTCAAGCTGTGATGCACTACTAACCCAGATTCCTTATCAGACAGGCAAGTCATCATTTCTCCTTGGGTCAATTTTCCTTCCTGCAGCAAATTTAAAATATATTACTCCAATTTTCTTGTGTATAAACATGATTTTTAATAAGGATCCAGTATACTACTGTTTAAAGGATAACTGCATGGACTTGCCTTTCCACACATATTTCAAAGGTAGCAGAAAATATTTTATTCATATTAATTCATTTTTCTTGGAGTTTCCTTTCAACAAAATAGTTTCAGTATTGCTTAGATGTTCTTTATTTGACAGATACCCAGGGAAGAGCACAAGACAAATGCCATAAAGAGAAAGACATCCAAAAGTAGTGACACAGAATAAAATCAAAAAGGAAAAGTATCCCCACTTTATTAGGTCTGTTCCTGGGCATCTATTGTGTTCTTATAGTTGGTCTACCTGTGAATTAGCTGGAATCCAGAAACTAAGCAAACTTTATTAATTTTATTTCTGCTCCTGTATAAAGAGCAGAAATAAAATTAATAAAACAAAATAAAAACCACTACATAGCCAGTGGTTAATCAAACAATATTAATTTCAGGTACCTAGAGCTCTGTTCAAAGAGAATAATTCAGCAATTATTTTCAGGATAGATAAGACAGAGAAGAAATTGGACCATAAAAGGATCTGGAAAGGAAAGGGACTAAAAAGAACATTTATTGAAGTTCTCAGAAAGCAAACAGTGTGGGACTATAGCATTTCATGTTACAGTTTCATTTTCATGTTGCAGATATTTTTCATGAATTTTTGTAGGAATGACTTACTTGTAATAGAGAATACAAGGTCTGCCATTTGTTCCAAAATAGTAAAATTAATTCTCCATAGTTCTACTGGTTTACCAAGATCTGTATAATTCTGCCATTCAAAATGTTAAATTTTATAGGTAAACATTATGAATTAGACTTAGAAAGTAGAGATATCTCCATTTCTGTTTTTTCTATGTAAAAATTATACTTTGTAACTGTTAAAACTACTAAAATAAAAAAAGGTTTTCTTAATGTTCTCTTCAGTTTGCTCTCAACTACAGAAACTTTGACTACCTACAACTCCTATTTGGTTTCAGCTTGCTCACTTGTAAAAATGTTACATTATGTATCCTTCCGTGATGCAGCCAAATGCCTACACTGACTACTGTGAGGAATAAAGCTTTTAAATAGTTTATCTTTTGTCCATCCCATGGGCACACAATTCTAGTCTTTAAATTAATGCTTTATATTAGCATAGGTTGACAAATTTTCCCTTTATTATTGTACAGCACCAGTCTAATTTCTTGTGAGAAAGAATTGTCTGTCATCCCATATTTTCTTTTTTTCTTTAGTCTGTACTACCCTGAGCAGGCATTCCTGTCCTGGCTTTTGGAGCCATTCCTATCTTTAATGCTATTCTTCAATCTTGTCATCATGATGGATTCTGGTTGAAGAATTAGGAATGCATTCAGTGATTCCTAATGTGTTTTCTTTTCCAGAAAATCTTTGATGCCTCTATACCATTATATTCAGTACTTCCTTCTTCACTGATTAGTTTCATAATTATACATGATTTTATTTGGGTTTCTTCTTCATACCTAATTACTCTAGTTGTAGAAAGTCATCTTGAAGTAGTGATTTTCTCTTTTTTTCTCATGTTTAGGTTTTTAGAGGTAGTAATTTTCTGTCTTCATGATCCATCCCAAAGAAAGACCATCGGTGGGAGAGACTGTCTAGAATAAAAGCTTAAAACACAACCAATTTTTAGAGAGAACATCACCACAAACACAGATAACTGCACCTACTCAGGCCAGTTACTAACTATTCTCATAACATTTACCCATAAAATCTAGCATTCCGTTTTTAATAGCATAAGCATGAGACCTTGGTAAACCAGAAGAACCAAAGAGAATGCATTAACACTACTTTAGGAAAAGTAGATTTCCTTGAAGAATTGCTAATACAATTCAGTCAAAAAATATTATGAAAAAAGTAAACACAAAAATGAAACTAAATACCACCTACAAAACACAGAAGCAACAACATGCTTTTAAGTGTTAAAGGCAGCAAAATGAAAGAAAAAAAAAAACCTTAAACAAAAACAGCTTTGTTTTCTGAGGGAAATTAAACAAACCTTTCAGAATAATAAGTAAGCTTTGTTTTCTCAAGGAAATTAAATGGAATTTTCAGAATAGTAAGTAAATATATTTACATGAAAGCGGATGATGAGGTTAAGTTAAAAAGTTTTTTTAAGCCGGGTGTGGTGGCGCACGCCTTTAATCCTAGCACTTGGGAGGCAGAGGCAGGTGGATCTTTGTGAGTTCAAGGCCAGCCTGGTCTACAGAGTGAGTTCCAGGACAGCTGGGGCTACAGGGAGACCTTTTAAAAAAAAAAAAAAAAAAAAAAAAAAAAGTTTTTTTATTGAAAAGTAATAAAATGATATTAAAAGCTGACTAAACCTAAAAGCTATAGAAAAAAAGATAATCAGAAATGTCAAAAATCAATCACTGCTACAAATAAAGAGACTTCAGAGGGCTATCGCAGAGAGCCTCCGATATTCATATATATTATGTCTCTCACCACCCGGGAGCCAAGATCAGAGCAGCACAGGAGCAAAAAAGTCACTCCTGAGTTAACTGTTTATGCACAACATCAAGTTTATTTTCCCAAGGACACAGGTTTATATATTTTCAAGCCCAAGAAAAGGCAAAGTTCCAGGAAAAAGTTTGAAGAAATGAGACATGTGACTTTCTACATAGAAGTTGGGAGAGGCTTTATGCAAAGGATATGTGTGAGGGAAATAACAATTGAAGGTCTCTAGGATTTGAGGAGGAGCTCTGGGACTAAGAGGGCAGTTGTGAGCTCATGTAAGCTAGGTAGTGTTCTGCTTGGCAGGGTTTTGTGAGATACTGTTTTCAGTTTCTCCATCCTTAGAGACATGGGCTGTCCTTCCGGGTTCCCGGACTCAACTCATTCCAAGGTAAATCATCTTAGTCGCCAAGAAACATTTTCAAGATTTATTTTTCTGTAAGTGTATGCATGTGTTTGTAATAGTGTATGCCATGTTGGTGGGGTTGCCCATGGAAGTCAGAAGAGGATGTATAGCTGCATAACAGTCACTTGATATGGACACTGGCAACTAAACTCAGGTCTTTGGAGAAAGAAGTACTCTCCAGCCCCCAGATAAGAAACTTTAAAACAATCACCTAGAACACAGTGTAAGAAAAAATAAGAGACATTGAGCATAAACAGTAGAAATCTAAAATTTGGACTTTCTGCCAAACAAAACAGAGGAGACAAAATGGAAATAATATCCAAAAGTGTATCACAGGGACACTATTGTCAGTCAAAAAGCTATTTACCCCAGAACATCAAAACTTTAAAGAGAGACAAACGCAACACACAAATTAATTAGGTTTCACTACTTTATATATTAACACAATTATATGCAGTTGCAGCAATGGCAATTCTAAGGGAGAATTGGATAAAAATAAATGCCTAATATCTAGATAAAAATATAAAGGATTAGAAAAATAGTAGATCAAAACTTATCAAAAGGAAAGAAATAAATATCACAAGAGAAATAAATAAGAGTCAGAGAAAATATTTTTAAAAATCAAATAAACTGCATTTGTTTCTTGAAAGAATAACCAAAAGAGAGAAGTATTTGTCATATAAGAACAAAATTTCAAATAAGTAATAACCCTATAAATTATTTAATGAGGACTGTAGGACTTTCACCTACAAAGGGAAGAAAAGCACTCGGTCAGTCTTTTGATTCCTTCACTTCGTTAAATGCTACGTAGCTTCTATCAACATTTGTAAATATTCAAAGAAAATGGTTCTGTCTAATAAAATCTATAGAATGCTAAATCAATATTCTGGAAAACTGGCAAAGGAGGGATTTTTTTTCATTTAAAAATGCTATGGAAAGTATATCATTTGTGTGTCATTCAAGGGGAAAAAGCTCTTTGAAGATATAAACTAGTAAACCAGAGCATGCCTCAAATAGCCCATAAGTGATAAATCAAGTACTAGACATTTGTACATTTAATATAAAACACATTGTGTGCACATATATTATGCTGAATGTGGAAAAAATCTAGATATAAAATTTAGAGAGATGAAAGAAAGAAGTTTTCCAAGACTCCAGAGAAGTCAGTAGTGATTAAAACTTGAACACTGAGTAATTCATGAGATTACATTGGAAGGTTTGAAAGTCTTAGAATCAATCTCCTACAATTGGGAGGCCACATACATTACAAAAGGTAAAAAATATCAAAGAAAGTTTGGCCATAAAAGAAAACAAAACACAGTGATAAGGAGCATTAAAAGCACGTGCAGTATCAGTGAAGACTAATTCAAATTTAAGGTTAGAACTTCAAAGAAACAAAGAATACTCCTTTTGTGATAAAAGGATGCCATTCAAAGGCTGTAACTGTCATCAGCTCATAAGCATTATGTAAAGTATAAAGCATGAAGAAAAAACACAAAGGCTTGGAAATCAAAGTTGACACTAACAGAAATGCAATAACAGGATAAGAGATCACTGAAGTGGCTTTGTCGATTAATTGACAATGTCCCTTCCTCTTCCACTGACAGAATCAAACTCATTTAAGCAATAACTGCTAATAGATGTCTCCCACATGTACCCACAGCCTTCTGCTCTCATCCATGGGACTGTGCACTTGTCATGAGTCAGTTATGATTGTCTTCCAAACATGTTTCTATCTTCTATACTTGAGATCAGTATGGTATAGAAAATATCATGAATTAGCCAAACCATGTATATAAAATTTTATATTTAATTAAAAGTGAACCAAACACTTTATAAAGACTCATTGTGATTCATTACTTAAAAATGCCTAGACCTTTTGAGCCTTGGACCTGGACCAGCTCTCTGGCCCACTTCCATTCTCAGAACTGCCTTTCTCCTCTCTTTTTAAATAAAATGTCTCTATTTATATCACAGAAAAGTCCTGTCAAATTACATGCAGTTGAGACAAATGTAAAGTATCAGGAAATTATATATTAACTCTAAGAAGCTCAACATATTAATCCACATTCAGAAAACTTTCAAAAATGTCACTAAATTTTCACCCCATATTATAAATTCATTAAATAAAAGTTTGCATAAAGGGAGTGGTTTAAGCCATACAAAAATAGAACTCTTATTTAGGGCTCTACTTGGAGAGACTGTCCCTGCATCAAAGGATGACCATACACATACACTCCCAAATGATTTAAACCAAAATAAAATGTTTCCATCATCTATGCATTATTTTTTCTTAATTCTGTCTTAACAGATTCTTTCACTTCAGTATTAACAGGTTTTAACATATGGAGAACTTCTAGTGTTATAAAGTATTTTAATACTCAGTATTTGATAAATGAGTCAAAAGTAAAATGGTATGAATATCATAATATAATTAGTAAATTTTGTTTCACAGCTATATGCCTATATCAGTTCCCTACAAAGAAACATCGCTTTTTAAATAACCTGGTACCTTTTATAAAACTGGCAATGTGTTCAAACAATTGCTATCAAAAACTTTTTTGAGTGTGGTGGTGGTGCATGTCCTTAATCCCAGCACTCAGGAGGCAGAGGCAGGTGGATCTTTGTGAGTTCAAGGCCAAGGCCAGCCTGGTCTACATAGTGAGTTCCAGGACAGGTGGAGCTACAGGGAGACCCTGTCTCAAAAAGACCAAAAAAAAAAAAAAAAAAAACAAAAAAAAAAAAAACTTCTTCTTTTTCTTACATTCACCCATTTAATGTTTTAGACTCATTAAAATAATGATAAATAAAAAATATAAATGAGAATAAAACAAGAACATGTGAATTTACGTACAATTTTGAGGACAATTTTTCTGGACAACAGACCCAGTGCCAATTTGGTTATAACATGTAATGATTATTCAACACGAACCACAAAAAAATCAGAAATTGTTGTAAGATAAATAATACGACGTAGTATGTACATGTGTAATCCCTTGTCTCCAAGCCTGATGACCTTTATTTACATTTGTAATATCCACTGTGGTATGAAAACCCTGAAACTAGAGCCGAGCTTCTCCGCTTGAGGCCGCAGGGGTTTGAATGAGGATTTGAGCTCAGATTTTAAGAACAGAAGGATGACAAGAGATTGTTATTGTTTTCTTTGTTATCTTCATGAAGGCGTATGCTGCACAGAGTTTACCAAACGCAGAGATCCATGAACTCACTACCTCGGTGTTATGGAGAAAGTTTTTAACAATCTGACTGGCCCACTGGAAATGGGAAGATAGAGTCAAGAACATGAAGGAAGGAAATAGTGATTTGTGTGACGGGTACACAAATCAGAACTGATGTGAAGCCTGGGCCAGATTGACAGTGGCAAGGTTTGAAATTTCTGGACTCACTGGGCAGTTGTTAAGGGTTAGCCTACTTGATGTCCTGTGAGTGGATATTTGTTGAAAAAGAAAGGGAGAACTCAAGAATAACTTTATTATGTTAAAGAAGCAAATAAGAGGGTAAATTTATTTTAAGGTTAGACTGAAAGAATTCAGGTTGAAATATGATTCTGAATTTTCTTTTTTTATTTATTTTTTTATTTTATTTTATTTTATTTTATTTTTATTTTTATTGATGCTTTGTGTATTTCATACATCATTTTCCAATTCAGTTCAGGCATATATATCCCCTTCCCTTCCCCCGACCCCACCCCTACGCATCCCAGATCATGCGTTCTGTTGTAACTTTTCTGCATCTTTCTGTATTTTTGGTTTGTTTTGTTTTCATTTTTTTAACAATAAGTGATAATCTGTGAGTACAAGCATCCTTCATGTAAAACCAATTTGCGAGCAGTTGTGCCCAAACAGCTCATGGGTCCCACCATCCAGCAGGGGGGGCTTGTATGTTCAATCAAGTTGATCAAATGAGTGTCCAGTCTATATTGTTGTAGTTTCACCATTCACCCGAATCGCAGCCCTTACATTCTACTGTGCCCCCTCTTCCGCAGATTGTTCCCTAGGCTTAGAAAAGGGGCACAGGTGGATGAGAAGCAAAACAGTCTACTTTCTCTGGAGCTGTTGTCTTGGTCTCTAGTCAAT
The DNA here is from genome assembly GCA_009823505.1 of Rhizomys pruinosus. Taxonomy (NCBI): domain Eukaryota; kingdom Metazoa; phylum Chordata; class Mammalia; order Rodentia; family Spalacidae; genus Rhizomys; species Rhizomys pruinosus. Next base: position 90,581 of record VZQC01009623.1, on the reverse strand, counting down.
TCTGGCTGTTTTCTTTCATGGATTAACATACCATCCAAACATCTGTGTCTATACCAAAGTAACCTACCATAAAAGTTAGTACTGTTTAAATACCTATATATCTAATTGTGTGTGCTTCATTAGTAGGATCTAAAGGCTATATATTATACTGTTTAAATACCTATATATCTAATTGCATGTGCTTCATTAGTAGGATCGAAAGGTTATGCCTGGACAAGCTGGCAGCCCATGAAAGAAAACAGCCAGAATTGATTCTGAATTTTCTATATGATATCTAAAACATGAGCTGGCATTTTGATGTAAGATTATGGAGCAAAGTAAAATATCTTAGCCCCAGTTATGCAACTGAGAGCTGTTAGTTAGATGACATTTCAAGCCATTAGATTGGATGATATGATATTACTACATACTTATAGATGCATATCGAACTCTAGAGATGGATATCTATAGATGGATATCAGCTCTAGAGGTTAACAGATTTGAAGAGATTAAGAGGAAATGGCCAAAGAGACTAAAGGGGAGCAGTCATTAAGGTCTGAGGTAAACAGAGTTGCCAAATCTTAGGAGCCAAAAGAGAAGGTTTTCTCAAGTTGAAAGTAATCAACTATCTCAAAATCTCTAGATATCCGGGTCAGATAAGATGGGCACTGAAAGAGGACTTGGGGTTTAGCAACTTGGAGGCTACAGGCAGTCATCCGCCACCCCAGACACTCATAAGAATTCTGGGCACAAAATCTGAATATAGCAGCTTCAGTGCTGAAAGAAAAAAAAGAATGGAAAAGTCCTTACACACAGCCAAATATTGCTGGAGTATTTTTAGTAAAAGAAAGGAGAAAAACAAGGATTGTGGAAGAATTAGATGTGGTTTGGTTTCATTTGTGAAGAAAAGTGAGATTGCTTCATGCTCATGCAAACATTCAATGAAGAAGAAGGAGAATTGCAAGAATGAAGTCCCTGAAAAAGGGACCTGTGCACAAGAAAAGGGGCTTTCTTTCCCTAAAGTTTGGACGACTCATTCAAACAACAATTAACGCATGATGTGATATTTATGTATTCATGGATATTACAGGAGTTTGGGAGATATCTAGTACACAAATTCTTTCCTGAGTTCTTTCATTTGATCAGCAGCAGCAAAATTTGAGAATGAAAAAGAAGATAATGAGTGTTTTAGATCCAAAGAAAGGGTTTGAATGTTTAAATACTAAATATAGTAGGTGTGCTAGATAGCTTTTGTTGTCAACTTGATACACCCAGGGGTTGAGGGACCCTCATTTAGGGATTTGCCTCCTTCCAACTGGCCTGTGGCCAGGTCTGTAGGGCATTTTCTTGACTCTTGAGTGATGTTGAAAAGTCCAGCCTACTGTGGGCAGTGCCACTCCTAGGCAGGTGGTCCTATATTACATTAAAAAGCAGGCTGAGCATGGGCCAGATAAGCAAGACGGTATTGAGAATAATCATCACAAATTCAGTCCCAGTCCATTCATCACGGTTTTCTGTAGCTCTGTTCACCTTGGTGTACATGGACACAAGGTACACAGACCCATCAATTTAATAAAAGTTATGATTTGTATTTATACTCAATTTAAGGAAACCATAGAGAGAAAATGAAGATGTGGTTTTATAACAAAAGAATGACTATAATGATGAAACCTGGAAATTTCTCTTTTTTTTATATTTTCAAGACAGGGTCTCCCTTTAGTCTCAGCTGGCCTGGAGCTCGCTCTATAGACCAGGCTTGCCTTGAATTCACAGAGATCCACCTGCCTCTGCCTCCCTTGTGCTGGGATTAAAGGCATGTGCCACCACTCCTGGCATGGAAATTTCTTTTAACTGGAAAGGTATGGAAACATGCTGATAAGGACATGGAAAGAGGGTCAGTGATTTAATCTCAGGTTGCTGTAGAATTTGTAGAAAGATAGTGAGTTTTGAAATCCAAAGTTCAATCACACTATCATTTGTGTGGACTTGAAGTATATAGACATACATACTTCACATCATTATATCTGAAAAATCTAAATTAGGGAATAATATTAACCTCATTTTTTTCAAGGAGAAAAATATAGATAAAGTGAAGAACTGAGCTCAACCTCATTTTTTGGCTGTAGAAGATAAGACATAAAAGTTGGATACAGAATTGAAGATATGAGGACACTCATGTTTTACTGAAAATCTGTGTATATAATTTTCTGAACAAAAATAACATATATGTGAATCAGGTTACAAAAATAAACTTACCAAATATGACGAATCTATCATCTAATCTAATCAGTACCTGTGTTACTGATTCTTTCTCAAATGAGTAAGTTGGCACCAATATTTCTCTAAGGTATTGGTGGTGTATGGGTAACATCTCACAAAATCCTTCTCCCCCTGGTGCCATTGCTGAATGGGTTACAATCCATTTGTTAAAAGACAATCACCAAATACCCAGAAAAAGACATCTGCTCCAACAGTCATCGTGTGACTCTGAAGCCGCAGAGGAGGAAAGAAAAGTAAGACGTTTCTTAGGAAGAATCACACATCGTACTTGCTTAAGAATGGCAGAGCTTATACTTGCTCCCCCAGGGAACTGTCCTACTTAGCAAATCTCCAGGAAAGCATCGCAACATGCAGGGTGTGGATGGCCATCCTAACACGGGGAGAGAAGACCACCTATAGGTGGGACCCCCTCTGAGGATCTCTGCTCCTCATGACACCTGACAGCAGGGGTTGATAAGGGAAGGATGTCTGGTTTGGTTTGGTTTGGTTTGGTTTGATTTGTATGTTGTTTTCTTTTTTTACTATGAGGAAAATATTTTCTGCTATTTTTCAAATACATAGAAGGAGGGTTATTCTTTTAAAGGCACTCTGCCTATTCTAAAATTATGAGCTAGCAATTGGAATCTTCTGTTTCAAATTGGAATCAAACAGCCAGGCTACAGAGCTCCAGGCCAGAGTGCTGGAGCAGGTACAGAGAAAGCAGTGAAGGAGAAACATCACTGGAGGATGAAATTCTCATCACGGAGGCAATGATGCTCTACTCACACTTTCCAAATCCATTTCTCTGTTTTCCTGGATTTTGAAGTGGATTCAAAATAGAAAACAGAACTGTACGCATGAGTATTCATTTTATTGAAGAAATTTTAGAATTCCCTCTGTCTTAAATGTGAGGACTATATGTATTTAAAGTTTAATACTAGGAGATTGATGGTATAACTACATGTAGAAGTCATGGTACTGTATTCTCAAATGATTGATTTCCTTCTTTTGTTTAATATTTAAATATAATCAATGATACATGTAGAATGGATTTTCAATCTTTTAAAACTGTTTTTATTTGTATATTTTCACTGTAAATGTGGTAGGTAATAGGAAAGAGTAAAATTTCATTTTTACTGATTTATTTTCAAAGTTCCATTTTTGCCTTGATTCCCAATCTTTCAGTTGAGGGAGAGGGATAAGTTCTTTGAAACTTGTGGTACAACAGGGTGACAACAGACACCAATGAATTTATAAAGTTCTCAGAAGAAAAACTAAGTATTTGAAATGACAAACATGTTAATAAGCTTGATCCATCATTTCATATCTTAACATCACTGTGGACTCAGTAAAAATGTGCAATTAAAATTGCCAGTTTATAACAATAACAATAATCTATCTCATAAGTCACAAGATTGAAAAAGATGGTGGCACTGATACCCTATATTTTAATTGTCCTAGTCTTCTAGAAAGCTGACAGAAACGCAGAGTGCTAAGAAGTACAGATTTTCTTTTTGCCACAGTGAAAATATTCTAAAATCAATCGTGCAGTGTTACCCAATTCAGTAGCAATGTGAAAAACCACTAAATAGTGGGATTTAAATGAATTATGTGGTTTGTGGATTATCTCTGATAAGGCTGTCAGAGTAATTAAGCACTATGGTAAGTTAAAGATGGCCACACCCTTCCTTCCATCAAGAATATAATCCATTTCCCTCCATCTTTTGACTATGATGTCCTATGAATGTTTAGAATAAGCCTATGAATGGTTTGAGTAATACAATGTGCAAAAAGGATGATATGCCTTGCCATTTTCTGGCCTTGCTTTTAGGAAACATAAAAGCAAGGTTATCATCACTTGAGATTTCAACAGCTATATGAGAACTTCACTTACCATTAATCTTTCTTCTAGTCTAAGGAAGCCAATTTTAGCTATAAAAATTAAGATAAAAATTAAGACTTAAAAATCAAGCCCCTAGTATGGTTCAACTATCAGTCATTCAAGTCATTTCAGCTGATGTTGCAACACTGTGAAACACAGACATCTAGATTATACCATACATGAATGTACAACCTTCATAAGATAAAATAACAAATCGCTGTTGTAAGCCAATAAGTTCAGGGCATGTTTGTTATACAGCAATAAACAGAATAAATTGCAAAACAAGCTGATAAGTTAACATTTAATTTCCAGTAGAAGAGCAAGTGAGTTTGAAACACTGACAGCAGCAAAATCACAGAAGAGCAGCTGTGTGGGAGTCAGTAAAGGGGGTGCAAAGGGAACCTAGTAATTTCTGAACAGCAATAACCTCAGGAGTCACCAAGAACTATTCATTTCTCCCAAAGGATGAGAGAGTCACAGCCCTAGCTTCAGACAATCACACTGCTGGGCCAGTTCACAGGTGTTAGTGTAAAGATAAGGACAAGTGGGCTGTAAGAGGCACCCTGTGCCCTCTGCAAAATCCAAATTCCCAAAACCTTAAATTGAAGAGAAATGACTCAAAATAGAACTTCAGTCATGTAGTATGAAACTCTTAGATGTCAAAGAAAGAGAAGGTTTTGATCCCAGGGATAAGGAACAAGAGAGATGGATCTCAGAAAGATTAGTTATAATCAGGCAAATCTCTTTATTTTTCCCAATGTATCACAGTGAAGCCAAAAGGAGGTCTGGAATTAGGAAGCTAGAAAACCAAACTTAAATTTTCTTTCTGCTAATCAGGTAATTTCTCCTAAGATGCTAGAGATGACGTCTCACTTAAATACAAACAATTAAGTCAATAATATTGAAATATATTGAAATGAGATGGCTTACCAGTTAAGAGCACTGGCTGCTCTTGCAGAGGACCCAGGTTCAATTCCCAGCACCCACATGGTGGCTAACAACCATCTGTAACTCCAGTTCCAGGGAATCTAATGTCTTCTTCTGATCTCCATGGACATTGTATGACATGGGTACACTTACACTTATGCAGGCAATACACATATACACACAAAATAAAAATGATAAATGAAATATTTTATAACAATATTCAAAGATATCAAGCATAAGAAAAACAAAATATTATGCTAATAGAAATGTAGTCACATCAGAAAAATATGATACAAAATAAGACATTGAAATCTACTATTACCAAACCCCCCCCACAAAATAGCATGATACAAGTTATAAATCAATTTTAAAGCACCTACAGATGGTTATACAACAGATGTACATAGAGAAAATGAGATTTACCTAAAAGGAATATGAGAAAAGATACACAACACAGAATGCACTATGATGGGAAGTAGGGGGAAAGTAAAGAAGAAAATGGAAAAACAAAGAACCGACTAGAAATGTTAAATCTCAAAAAGTTAATGAATATAGAACATAACGAAAAGTAGATCCTTTTTAAAAGCCTAGTAGTGGGCCTGGGGAGATAGGTCAGTCAATGCTTGCTATACAAGCATAGGGACCTGAGTTTAATCCTTAGCACTTGCAGAAAGTTGGCATGGTGATATCCACTTGTAATCCCAGCATGGTAAAGGCAGAGATAGGCAAACACCTGGAACTCATTCACAGACCAACCAGCCAAGCTCCAGGTCCCAGTGAAAGACATTGTCCCATACACATTCTCCCTGACACTTGCAACATGCTGCCCTGACTCAGGGCTCTGCCTGTAAAAAGACTACCAACCACAGATGTGATCTTGGACTTTCAGCAGGACCATGAACCAAAATCATCTTCTCTTTTCTGAAACCTAACAAGCTGTGATATTGTATTAGCACCAGAAAATGGCCTATCTCAACATATATAGCAATCGAATATAGAATTTAAATGAGAAAAATATAATACTCAAATGGTAAATGAGAAGCAGGAGAAATGGCTCAGTGATAGACCACTGGCTGAGGACCTAGGTTCAGTTCCCAGCCCCCACATGGTGGCTAACAACTATCTATAACTTCAATTCCAAGGGACCAACACCCTCTTCTAAACTCCACGAGCATTGCACAAAAGAGGTGCACTTACATATATGCATACACACAAAATAATTAATTTTTAAGTAAAATGAGAGCAATAGAGAAAAGAATCAATGAAGTGAAAAGACAGTATAATAGAAAACATCCAGTCTGAACTATGGGGGGAGGGAGAAGACTGAAAAAGAAAGATTCAGGAAACTGTAGGACTATAATAAAACACTGAACATCTAGGAGTCCATAATCCAGGAAGAAGAGAAAGAAGATGAGATTAAAAGAATACTCAAAAAATGATGACTAGAAAGTTCATGAATATGTGGTATAAACCCAGATTTTTAGGAAGCTAAGTCATATATGTGCAGGACAGTTCGTGAAATTATATATGAAAACTAAAGAAAAAGAAAAAAACTCTTAAAAGCTCCAGAAGGAAAATCACAACTTATAAGTAAGAGAAAAATGTTATGATGACCATGGATTTTTCATCAGAATTATGGAGGCCAGAATGGAAAGGCACATCTCCCAAGTGGTAAAAGGAATGAGTCATCAGCCAGTATTTGAATTCCCAGGGGACATGACCTTCAGGACTGCAAGAGATTCAAACATCCTTGGATAAGAAAACAAAAGCTGAAAGGAATTTGCCAGCCACATATTTACTCTGGAAGAATTGCTAAAGGAAATTAACTTGGTAATTTTTAAACCCCTTCCAAAGGAAATATTCTGGCCCATGCTATTTCCTTCCAGAATTGTACCAAATGCTTGAAATTTAACACCAATTCCATTTTCTCACTTCCAGAAAATACAAGAAGAGAGTATAGTTCTCAATTTTTTGAAACTAATGTTATTGTAATACCAAGACAAGAAAAGTACAAAAAAGAAAACTACAGACCAATATTCCTCAAGAATATAAATGCGAAATCTATAACAAAAATGAAATGTGTGTTTCAGCAATAAGCAAACTGTGGCATAACCAATTTTTTAAAGTACTATTCAGCAATGGAATGAACAGTCAGTACAACCAACCACTATGGGGAATCTCCAGAGAACCATACTGACAAGAAAAAAAGGCAATCCCAAAATATTACATTATTGCAAGTTTTCATCTATACGGTATTTCTAAATGGTAAACATGGAGACAGGCTAATGAATTCCACGGGGCAAGGAGAGGCTAGAAACAGATAGAAATGGGTGAGGCTGAAAGGGGCAACTGGTAGACATTTGTGTTGACAGAAGCATTCTTATCAAAGTCAGCATCCATAACTCTATGTTGTGCAATTCCCTAATTTCACTACATACTCCCAGTGGAAGAAACTGATTGAAGATTGCATGAAGACTCTATAGTATTTCTCAAAGCTACATGTTAACAAACAATTGTCTCAAAATTAAAATGTGTAACTTTTTAAAGAAAAAACATATCATGCTGCTCTTAAAGGATACTTAAAAGTTGTATTTTAAGAATTGAGGTCAGTTTTTTTTTTTTTTTTAGATCTCTTTAATCCTATTGAAATAGTTCTAGGAAAAGCCTGGTTTTCCTACCAAATACTCATCTACCTCTGGGTTTTCTTTGGTATTAAAATTATAGGCAGTTTTACTCTGAAGCTATTAAAGCACATTAAATTAAAACACATATGATGGTATTAATATAGCTGAGAACCATGATTTTCATGGGATAGTTATAAAAATTAAAATGACTAGGGCTGGAGAGATGTCTCAGTGGTTAAGATCACTGGCTGCTCTTGCAATGAACCCGGGTTCAACTCCCAGCATCCACATGGCAGCTAACAACCATCCATAACTCCATTTCCAGAGGAATCCAAACACCTCTTTTGTTTTGTTTTTTTTATTTTTATTCATTTTTTTTATGTGTATGAGTGTACTGTCTGCATGTAGGTTGGTGCACCCGTGTCGTGCAATGCCAAGAAGATCAAAAGAGGGCGTCGGATTCTCCTGGAACTGGAGTTAAAGATGGTTCTTAGCCACCATGTGGGTGCTGTGAATTGAACCCGGGTCCTCTGCAAGAGCAGTCGGTGCTCTTAGCCACTGAGCCATCTCTCCAGCCCCCCAAACTCCTCTTTTGACTCCGTGGACATTGTATAACATGGGTGCACCTACACACATGCAGACAATACACTCATACACATAAAATAATAAAATATTTTAAAAATTAAAATGGCTAAAAAATTACAATGGCTAAATAGAAACTATTCTTTCCAAAGACTTGGAAATATTAGTATAAAGTGGTGGTTTATTTTTTTCTTTCAATAAAATGTGTGTTTCCTGTTTCTGTCCACTGACAGGACCAGAAGCAGCACTGCTCCGCCCTCTCTCCAGATTATCATTTCTGAATATGCTTTCATGTCTGAAGGAGTGGGACCCCTAGAGAAAGGAATGATTCCAGAGCTTGGGAAAAAATTAACACAATTATCCTGTCACCTTGCCTACATTTAAAAACAAGGTGTGGGGCTGGAGAGATGGCCTAGTGGTTAAGAGCGCCAACTGCTCTTGCAGATAACCCAGGTTCGATCCCCAGCACCCACATGGCGGCTGAGAACTGTCTTTACCTCCAGTTCCAGGGGAATCTGACACCCTCCTCTGACCTCCACGGCATTGAACGACATGGGTGCACAAACCTGCAGGCAGACAGTACATTCATACACATACGAAAATAAATAAATTTTAAAAAATTAAAAATGTATCGAAAATAATAAAAAAATAAATAAAACAAGGCTTGTGGATAAGACTGCTAAAGACATATCAAAGGGACTCAAGAGAACTTGCACCAGCTGTGACGGGCTAAAGTGGACATGTTTGAAGATCAGAAAGTGTATTGACTGCAACTGGCCAAAATATGTCAAATACATACAATTCCATGTAGTCACATTATGATCAAAAGACTGGATTACAGCCAGGCATAATGGTACACGTCTTTAATCCCAGCACTTGGGAGGCAGAGGCAAGCCAATCTCTGTGAATTCAAGGCCAGCCTGATCTACATAGAGAGCTCCAGGCCAGCTGGGACTAAAGGGAGATCCTGTCTCAAAAATGTATTGCTCATCTTTGAACAATACTAGAGCACCATCCACGCCATCATGCTGAACTTTTAGAAAGTGTAAGAATCAATGCTTTACCCTTTCTTTTATGAGATGTATTCAAAGGTCACCAAATAGTTAATGAACGATCTTTCTACCAAAAAAAGCTAATTTGCAGATAAAGTAGAATGAGGAAAAAAAAAATCATCACTTTGCAACTTCTAGTGAAAGAATAGCTCAAGACAATCAGATTTGTATCATAAACACATTAACTTAGAGGATGATGAGAAGCCTTTAAAATGGGTGGATGGAGTTTGAATTCCTCAAACTTCACGAATCAATCTTGTCTGACACTGAGCAATCAGACATTACGTTTCTACTTAAATGATACATTTGGAACTATACTCTAGAATCTGTGGGTTTTAATGAGAAAATGAGCTTGAATTTAATCTGTCCTCTAAATAAAACTTGACTGAATAAAAGGTGAACATATTCAAGCTCAGTAGAAGAGGCAAACCACCAAATTACAGCAAATGCCATGGTACAAATGACCTCATAAAAATACAATAAATGGCAAAAGAAGGTATGTTCCTTAAAATAAAGTTTCCAGCTGGGCATGGTGGTGCATGCCTTTAATCTTAGCACTTGGGAGACAGAGGCAGGTGGATCTCTGTGAGTTCAAGGCCTTCCTGGTCTACATAGCAAGTTCCAGGACAGCTGAGACTAAAGGGGGACCCTGCTCAAAAAAAAAAACAAAAAAATAAATAAATAAAAAATAAAACAATAAAGTTTCCAGACAAAAAGAAACATTGATGGGGAGGACATAATGCAAATAACCCAAGTAATTCAAAGATATTCTGGGAACAATCGGTGGAAACTAAATATGGAATGAGTATTAGAAAACGGAAAGGGAGATTATCAATATGTTCATTGTTATTGTGTTTTAAATAATGAATTTTAATTAGGGATACCTACTGATTCATTTATAAATGAATTAAATATGCCTATTTAAGATACCCTATCAACAGGCTGAAGAGAAGGCTCTGTTAGGACAAGTACAAGCATAGGTCTGAGATCCAGCTCCAGAGCCTACATAAAAAAAATCTAGAATTGGCGGTGCTGGCTTGTAATCTTAGTGCTGGGGAAGGGCTTGCTGGCAGCTAGCCTAACCTACTACTACTTGGCAAGTTCCAGAGTTGTAAAGAAGTGAAAGACCTTGTCTCCAAACACAAAACAAAACAAAAAATAGATAGTGCTCTTGAGGAATAACACTAAGGTTATCTTCAGACATCCATTCATGCACACACACACACACACACACACACACACACACACACATACATGCTCGCACAATTGCTCACAGATGAGCTCATATGCACACAAAAATACACTGCCAAAATAATAGGGAAAATAAGTGAAGCAGTAAGGTCAGAGTACAAATGTTTGGAGCTGCATTGGGGTACAGGACACTTCATTGCCTCAGCACTTCTAGTTTTATGTGTATTTGAAATTTTCTATGGTAGAAGCTGTTTCACAGATAGTGTGAGACTATTTCTTTATTCATTCATGCAATAAATTTAGTACCTACTATGCATGGAACAAAATATATAAAGTACAATATTTTTTCCAAATAAGTTCACAGTCCAATTGTGGGGAGAGAAAAATGCAATGAAGTATGATATGTGCCCAAATAAAATGTTATAGTGAAGCCAGGCATAGTGGTGCATGTCTTTAATACCAACAACACTCAGGACACAGACATGAGGATCTCTGTGAAATCAAGGCCAGCCTGGTCTATATAGTGAGTTCCAGGCCAGCTTGGACTACAGGGAAACCCTGTCCCAAGATGGCAAAGAAACATGTTATAATGGGAGCACATGAATTGGAATGGACCCATGGAGAAGTGAGTAAAGATTCTACAGAGCTAGACCTGTCTTTAAGTGCATAGGCACTCAGAGTGATACATCATGTCTACATAGCACTTCTTGTGATTCGGGCACAGTTATAGTCACTTAATATATCCTCAGAAAAAATGTGAGCTATGAATTGTTTGTACAACATCAGCCAAGTCACAGAATAGGTAAGAAATATAAATAGTATTACATATTTACAAGTGCCAATTTTAGGCATCAAATTCAATCACCTATACAGGCTGCCTCTTTAGTGACCTAGCCATTTACATAGAGATAAAGAATACTGAATATGACAACATATTTTCAAAAACTAATAACCAATGCTCTAACGCTTAGTGTAAGGTAGCATACTAGGAGGCTATGGCAGGAAATGCAGGGAGAGTGCCAGCAGACAAACAGTGAAGGGTAACAAGTAAAGGAGTTTACACCACCCCAGTTACACAAAAGTGCAAATCAACAAGGGGTCTTAATTAATGGAGTGACAGGCATTGATTAATTCAGTACAAAAATAACTTAGGCACGGTAAGCAAAACAGACAGGAGGGAAATCACTGTAAGAGAAAGAAAATTGAACTTAGAAGCAAGTGTATTGGTCTAAGAAACAGTCTGTGGGTATTGGAGTGATGGCGCTATTGAAAGACATGGGTGCAGGACCCAACTTGATGTTCATGGCACTCATGAGGTGTTCTTCTTTAAGTAACAAAAGGGCCTGTCCATCAGTCTCCTGGGAACGGAACTCCTCTGCGATTTCTTGGCACCCTTGAAGAGATGCGATAAACTTGTAGACTTCCTCTACGCTCCATCGTCTAGGATTACTGGACAGGAACACAGGGTTGATTCCATGTAATTCTGGTGTAGGTGGAGCAGTAATGGTATTTCCTAGGTCACGCTCTCCATAGCCAGCTCTTACTGACAGTGGCCCAGGAGATGTTGGGGAGAGTGCTTCGTCATAACTGGAATTATCCGAACCCCGGCTAGAGTCTTCCTGACCCCGATGGCGCTTGCCCTGGATCTTGGCACGGGCAATGTCAGAAGAGCTGCGGCGTGGTCCACGCCTCCGAACACGAGCATAGTTGGCTTCTTGAAACTCTTTCATTTTTTTCCTCTTTAGGCAAAACTGTTGGCTACAGCTCACGTTGTACCTCTTCGCACACGTCATGGAGCAGAACCTCTTTGAACCATGAAACTGCTCTGTTGGCGCGTACTTCCCGCAGTACTCACACTTCAGGAGATTCGCCTTTTTGTCTAACTCAACAGAGGGGCTGTCTCCTCCTAAGGGGCCGCCTGGTGGACTCTCATTCAGTCCTGTCAGAAGGCCAGTCTGCAGTGGCTTCTCAGACTCCTTCAGTAACTGAGAACATCCTACCGGGAAAGGTTCTGCTCCTTCCTGGATAACAAAGCCTTCAATGATGTGCGTGAGAATCTGGGGCTTCACAATGGCCTGTGGGGGTTTTGAGTCACCCATCTGTCTGGATACCATGGCCAGCGTAGGAGGTGGGGCTGATGGGGCAGGGGTCAAGGCTACTAGTTCACTGCTTGGAGTACTTGCATTCAAACTGGTCACTGATTCAGCTTTCTCTCCAAGAATGTTCTTCTCCTCCATTACCTTTGGGCTCTCTGCAGCTGGAGATGCCTTGGCAGGAAGCATCAATAAATGTCCTCAAGGAGACCTAATGTGGCCCTCTTGCACAAACCAGCCTAAAGCAGACACTCTCCACTGCTCAGGTTATAACCTGGAACCAGCAGACTTGGCAGGAAGAAAGAGCTCTTCCTGTTATGGGACCTGAGGAGACTTAGGGAAGAGAAGAGCAAGAATTGTTGCTGGTGCTACATGGTGGCAGCTTTGATGTTTTTCTCGGGGTTTCACTTTAGAAAAAGAATTTGATGACTTACCATTCCCACCCCACCTACTCTAATCAAATCTTGAAACAGGCAGTCTAGAGAGCTGGGGCTGCTCAGCCTTATCCTGGAGTGGAGTGTCTAGCCAGGGTCTTAGTCTCCAAGAGGAAGAATCTGTTGTGTGGTAAGGCAAGGAAATGGGTGGAATGTAGGTTTGCCTGCCCAGTGGGAGAGGTAGGGTTTCCTAGCTTGTGTGCAGCAAGTAGCAAAACCTGGTTCTCTCCTTCTTCCCTCCGATTGTCTCACTGTGGCTCAAGAGTTTCCTCTTTTATCACTTGCTCCCTTAGTACTGAGTATTTCCTCCTGCACCCATGGCAGGGTCACCAGCCAGCGTAGACACTTGGTTGGATCTGATTTGCTGCAGGGACTGAAAGTGTTTGACTGGCACGTGTGGCTGTGTCATTCTTTCTGCATCCCCATCCCTTCCGATTTGTTATCTTGAACCCTATATTTCTTTTCAATTCCAACTCTGCTCTGTCCTATAGCTTTATGAAACAGGAGTGTGTGGGGCTGAGGTCAGGTCTGTAAATACCTGCCTTAGGCACTATTCCTTATACAACAAAATATTAAATATTTTTTTCTTCCTCAGTAAAAGGATGGAAAAAAAAAAAGAAAGACACGGGTGAAAACAGGTCCGAATGGGACTGAAGTGGAAGAATCTCCAGAATCTGAAAGCCTCCAGAAATGGGAACCAAGACCTGGTGTTTGATTGCCCGGAGTTTCTTCCTCTCTTCTCTGTCCCTTATCCCAAGTTCTTGGGTGATATAGGTGAGGAAATGCATGTACTGTAATAAAGAGAATGAGTCCACATTTTTCCAGGTGACACTGTGAACACCGTAAGGACCACACAATGACCTTGAAATATAGAAGACTCTGGATAATAGTAGTATTTAACTCTATATAGAAATCTGTATAGAAACAGGTCCAAGAATTCTATGCAGAGTAATAACAATAGGATTGAAAAGGCCAGTGCTCTCTACATTTCACTTATCCTTCAGGACTTCTGTCATTTTAGACTGCCAACTATTCAATTTGCATCCAAAAATTTACTTTCAACTTACATACATTTTACTTTTTAAACATTTTACTTATTACTTTTATTTTATGGATATGAATGAGTACATTGGCTGCAGTGTATGTGACTGCACCCATGTCATACGATGCCTGCAAAGATCAGAAGAGGGAGTCGGATGCCCTGAAACTGGGGGTGCAGACCATTGTTAGCTATCCTGTGGTGGTGGGTCAAACCTGGGTCGAACCCTCTGTAGGATCAGCCAGTCCTCTTAACTATTGAACCACCTCTCCAGTTCTCATTTTAATTAAAATAGTTTTAAAACAAGACATTGTAACTACTTAACAACAAAGCTATTGCCATAATAGATGGAAAATTACCATAAACAAAAATAAAATGTTAAACGCTCATACTGTACTCTGATGTTCCTGCCTACGCTGCTTCTGTATCTGCTTTAGCTCCTGGGAGCTGATACTTTGTTAAAATAAAAGTTTCTTTTGAAATGATATCACAATCTGAAATAATGAGGCAAACTTTCCAGTATCTAAAGTAATCTGAATTTAATGTAATTTAAAAGAGGATACAGCTGAATTCCCAAGACGTGATTTAATATTACTTAACACCTGTATGCAGCTGCTCAAAGTAATTTCCTGTGCTATCCTTAGATCATGACCCACATTCGAGAAAATGCTGCTTAGCAGGAAAGACAAAGGAAGCAGGTCTGAGATGTACCAAGGTGAAGGAGGAGACTGGAACCCGTGGGCAAAGAATCAACAGACTCAGATCATGTAAAATACCATCAGATGGTCGACAAAGGTTAGCTCTGGGGATTTACACAGGTCCACTTTAGGATGGTCCTTCGTAAGTAGACAAAAATCAGAGAAAATGCTCTAGCTATAAATAGTGGAATAAATGGCCAGGTATGGTGGCGCTCGCCTTTAATCCCAGTGCTTGGGAGGCAGAGGCAGGCTGATCACTGTGAGTTCAAGGCCAGCCTGGTCTACATACTGAGTTCCAGAACAGCTGGGGCTAGATGGAAACCCTGTCTCAAAAAGACCAAAAAAAAAAAAAATGGAATAAATGATCCTAAGAAACATTCATGGTTGCTGCCCACCTCGTGACTAATTTGAACCTAGGCCTAGCATTAGCTCTTCTCCAGCATTTCTTTTTCTCTTCCCTGTTCTGTCTTAAGCCTACCATCCTCATGCTACGCCTACCATGTTTTATTTGGGGGGGGGGCGGGGGAGGTACCATAAGCATGTGGTGTAATTGGCCATGTCCTCCCAAAGAGTGTCTATAGTAACAAAGCTTTCGGGCCAGACTGACTTTGTGATGATTAAGCTTCACTGTTAATTTTACAGGCTTATCATCTAGGAAACATCTCCCAGCCAATCAATAAGGATATTTCCAGAGAGGTTCAAGTGAGGAAGGAGTCATGAATGTGACAACACCACGTCCATAGACTGGGGTCCCGGACAGAGTAGAATAGGGCAAACAGAAGCCAGTTAAATACCAGTACTCATCTTCCCGGCTTCCTGACTACGGAGCAGTCTGACCAGCTGCAACCCACTCTTACGGCTGCAACTGGAGCTGCTGTCACCATCTGTCCTGATGGATTATTCCCTCAATGTGTGAGCCAAAATAAATTCTTCTTTCAAGTTGCTTTTGTCATGCATTTCCTTCTAACAATGAGAAAAGTAATTAAAATTGGGTCTGTTGTGATAAACCTGAACACACAGACTTGTATGAGATGAATGTGAAGGAGTTTGGAGCTGAGGGCTAGAGAAGCCCTAAAATGCTGTAAGAAGAGCTTGATGGACCATTCTGTACAAGTGTGGAAGATGTGCTCACAGAAAAGTACACAGTGAAGTCTCGGCTTACAAGGCTTCAGAGGGGAACCAGGATTCTATCAAGTATTGGAGGAGAAGCCATTCACGTTATATTCTAGCAAAGAATCTTGATGCATTGTGCCCCCATCTTGAGAACTTGAGTGAGACTGAATTCAAAACTAGAGGACTGGAGCTGGACAGATGGCACAGCACTTAGAGCACTGCCTGCTCTTGCAGAGGACCTGGATTCGATTCCCAACACTAACATACTGGCTAACAATGGTCCATACCTCCAGTCCCAGGAGATCCAACACCCTCTTCTGACCTCTGTGGAAATTACACAACAAAGGTGTACTTACATACATGGAGGCAATACACTCACATATAAAATTTAAAAATAATAAGTAAAATAAAAAACAAAAGTAGTAGACTAGTTTTGTGTAGACAACATTTTGAAGCAGAATAGCATTCAGCCTGTTTGACGATTATTCCTCAATGTACTTATGTCTACAGAGAGAGGAAGAACAGCAAGTGGAGAAGAAAGATAAGAAAAATATGTAGTTTGGCAAAAAAAAAAAAACACCCTAGAATTGTTAAACACAATTATGCAATTAAAGAAAAACCTCTCACTTTGCACTGGAACAATGAGAAAAGTACCTTGAGGACAATATTTCATGCAACTAAGTTTCCAACTTGTAAAAATGCAAGTTTCATTTGAAAGGAGGATGCTGAACTGAGAATGGTGCTCAAGGGGTTGCTCAAACACAACTGCCTACTGAAGTGTTCCCCAGGTTTACCTGCAAAAGCATACAAGGGTCAATAGGGCTACAGCAAAAGAGTACCAGACTGCATCTAGCAGTAGCAGAAGAATGTGACAGCCCCATCCACATGGTGCTGGTTTTGCAGGCATGCACAACAAAAGAATGAGGAAGTTATGAACCCTTGTCCCAAACCTCCAGAAAGCCACTGGGGCTAGCAATGTGGCAGGGCTAGATTCCCTTTGAGGGGGGCTTGAGAGACTATTGCAGAAAGCTTTGAAGGAAAGTTTAAATTCCAGTGGCAACCCAGGACATTGATGATGCCTAAGCTTTGGAAGATCCTCTGAAGGAAGCAGAGTACAGCTAGTCTGGGTGCACTTGGGTGCAGCCAGTCCAATGACAGAAGCTCATGTGCTGGAGGTGGCAGAAGTACGGAGGGGGGGCTTTCCAAAGTCATCCTAGCCCAGATGATATTACCACAAGACCCAGATAATGGACATAGAGCATCAGGATTCGGTGTTTGCTCGGCGTAACTTCAGCCTTGTTTGAGTCTTGTATTTCCTTGCTATTCTGTCATTGCTCTCTCTCTCTTTTTTTTTTTTTGCTCTCTTTTGAAATGAGAATGATTACTATGTAGCACTGTTCACTGGAAGTATATAACATATTTTTGCTTTGTTGTTGTTGTTGTTGTTTTAAAAAAGGGCGCATAGTAAGAGAAGTGTCCAAGGCGCAAAAAAAGAAGGGGAGGGGAACTGCTTGTTTGGGGGTCTTTCAGTAATGTGGATGGAGAGTTGGGTACCGGGCAGACGAAAACATTGCTTAAGCAACTTTGGACCTGTTTTTTCCCACCCATACCTCCCCTCACCGTAAGTCATGCATTCTGCCATAAACTCAGGGTAGAACCGGTCTTGCATCGTTTGCTCAGGCTTTCTTTTAAAAATTGTTAGCTACCGGACAGTTGTTCAGATCAGCAGGGGTTTAAAAGTTGAAAGTTTTCAGTCAGTTCTTTGATCAGTCTTTTTGTTCATTGTCGTGCATTTCATGCAGAGTTCTTTCCAACAATATGCAAATAAGATTACTTATCTATATACTCAATACATTACCAAAATTACAAAACTCTGTACAAAATAAAATTAATTCAAAACACAAGGTGGTGTTTAGAGTGAATCTCTCACCAGTTGCACCCCATCTGCACGATAGAGGTTTTTCAACATCCAGTAGTCACTTTTTTTATGTTCAGGAGTTTCAGATTTTTCTTTTACTTTTTTATACTCTTACAAAATATGATATATACCCTTCTTGGCCCCTGTAACATTAATACCATGTTGAAAACCGAGTTAGTAACAAAGTGGAAAGTTAAGATAATTCTTTGGTCATTAAGATCATCACATTTCTATAACATCCGGTTCTTTTCTGATAGAAAGCAATATAACACGAACATGCCTCAGCTTTTCTTTCAATTGGGGGATTTGGTGCTAGCATCCAACAAAGGAGGGTTAAGTGGAAATCCCCCATAAGGTCCCCTGTTGATTTTTAGGACTGTGTTTACTTCCATACTTTAGATCTAGGTTCAATTGGGTTAAATGGCCTCCGAGACGATGCTATCTTCAAGTTCCATTCCATTTACCTGCAACCGTATCGGTACTCATGAGTTATCGTTTTCTTTAAGACCCACGACGGCAGATAAGAAATCACGCGCTCCATTACCGTGAATATTACACGCAAATTAGAATACACTGTGATCCTTTTGCCTACCACATTTTTTGTTTATACATTCCTCCTATCCTCGCTGATTAGGTGAATTGATAGGAGTTTGAAGGACGCGGCGCCTCAACGTCGACTCTTTTCTCTATACCGCAAGCTACCAGCAGATTATAGAAGCGCGAGTGGTTACATACTTCTTTGTGTTGTGAAAAGAGCTGCAATAAACATAGGATGTGCATGTATCTTTGCAGTAGTTAGGATGAGTCTTATGGGTGGTATATACCCCAGAAGTTGTTTAGGTGTGGTCAGGTTGGTAGGCTCCCTTTTGAGTCTTTTAAGGGTTCTCCCACACTGCTTTCAACAGTGGTTTGTATCGAATTTACTTCCCACAAGCAGGGGAATTGAGTGTTCCGCTAGTGATATATCCAATGACGTCGCCTCACATTCTCTTCCCATAACTCTCCAGGGATTTGGTGCTTTTCTTGATTGTTTAGCGCCAGTCTTATTCAGAGTTAGTGTGAGGGATGTTATCTTCACTAGTTGATTTTTTTAATTTGTATTTCCTTAATTTTTTTTTTTACTTAATGTTTATTTCTGTATGTGTATGAATGTACTGTCTGCATGCAAGTCTGTGCACCCGTGTCGTGCAACGCCGCGGAGTTCAGAAGAGGGTCTCGGATTCCCGTGGAACTGGAGTTCTCCTGGAATTGGAGCTTCAGACGGTTCTCAGCCGCCATGTGGGTGCTGGGGATCAAACCCGGGTCCTCTGTAAGAGTGGTCGGTGCTCTTAACCACTAGGCCATCTCTCCAGCCCTGTATTTCCTTAATTATTGATGATCATGAACCCTTTTTAAGATGTTTCTCAGCCATCTTTACTTCCTCATTGGTGAAGTCTCTGTTCAGCTCTTTATTCCATCTTTTGAGTAAGTCATTTGTTTTCTTACTTCTTTGTTTTTTGAGTAGTTTATATATTCTGGATGTGAATGCTCTGTTAGATGCATCACTGTTGAAGATTTCCTCCCACTCTGTGGGTTTTCTCTTCACTTCCTTGATTGTTTCTTTCGCTGTACAGATATTTTTTAGTTTGATGAGCTCCCATTTGTCAACTGTTGACCTTATTTCTTGCACGGCTTCTGTCTGATTTAGAAAGTATTTTCCTGGGGCTGGAGAGATAGCCTAGTGGGTAAGAGCACCGACTGCTCTTGCAGAGGACTCGGGTTCGATCCCCAGCACCCACATGGTGGCTGAAAGCCATCTGTAACTCCAATTCCAAGTGAACTCCAGTTCCAGGAGAATCCGAGACACTCTTCTGACCTCCGTGGCATTGCACGACATGGGTGCACAAACCTACATGCAGACAATACATTCATACACATACAAAAATAAATAAAATTTAAAAAAAAAGAAAGTATTTTCCTATGCCTATATCTTGTAGGTTGTTGCCAACTTTTTCTTCTATCACCTTCAGGGTTTCAGGTTTCACATTGAGATCTTTGATCCACTTGGAGTTCATTTTGTTACAGGGTGAGAAATAGGGGTTTAATTTTGTTTTTCTACAAATGGTGATCCAGTTTTGCCAGCACCATTTGCTGAAGATGCTATCCTTCCTCCATTGAGCTTTTTTTGGCCCCTTTATCAAATATGAGGTGGCTGAAATTTTATGAGCTCTAGTTTGGATCTTCAATTTCGTTCCATTAGTCAATGGGTTTGTTTTTGTGCCAATACTATGCTGTCTTTATGACTAGAGCCCTGTAGTATAGCTTGAAGTCTGGTAATGTGATCCCCCCTGTATTGCATTTTTCACTCAGTGTTGCTTTAGCTATTTGGGGTCTTTTGTCTTTCCATATGAATTTAAGGACTTTTTTTCCCAAATCTGTGAATAAACTCTTAGGAATTTTAATTGGGATTTATTGAATCTGTATATTAATTTGGGTAGAATGGACATTTTTACTATATTAATTTTTCCAATCTATGAGCATGGGTGGGGGGGTACCATCTTTTGATCTCATCTTCAATCTCCTTCTTCAAGAGTTTAAAATTTTTATGTAGAGATCTTTGGTGTCTTCAATTAGGTTTATTCCCAGGTATTTTTTGTGGCTATTGTGAGTAGGAAGGTTTCCTTATATTCCTTCTCCAGTTGCTTGTTGTTGGTGTATAGAAAGGCTACTTATTTTTCTAGGTTAATTTTGTATCCTGCCACTTTACTGGAAACTCCTAATTGTTTCTAGGAGTTTTCTGGTGGGGTTTTTAGCATTCCTCAGGTAAACTATCATATCATCTGCAAACAGGGGTAGTTTGACTTCCTCTTTTCCAATAAGTACTCCTTTAATTTCCCTTTCTTGTCTTATTGCCCTAGCAAGTATTTCAAGCACTATATTGAAGAGGAGTGGCAATAGGGAGCATCCTTGCCAGGTTCTCACCTTTAAGAGGAATGGTTCTAATTTTTCTCCATTTAGGATTATGTTGGCTGTATGTTTGTTGTATATGGCTTTGATTATATTTAGGAATGTTCCCTTCACAGACTTTGAACATTTTTTAATTGAATGTTTGTGATGTTCATACAGTATAATTTGATGGTATTTATATCTTCTCCCCTATCTACATTTAGTGCCTAAAATTCAGAGTCTGAAGCTCACCTTTCTAATAGAGGAATAATATAAAAAAGCACTGGCAGTGTCTAAGTCTATATAATCAGGTCTCTGACCTCTGTGGCAGTCAATCTGTCACTCTCTATCACTTCAGTCACTTAAAATAAAATGACTGCAGACATGGAAAATTTCTCTCTCATCGAACTATGGAAAGCCACAATCAGTAACAGTCTTATATGGAAGATTGTGAGATTTCTTAAAACTAGCACAGCCTAAAGCTGATTGGTCCACTTAGACTTAAGAAGTATAGCAGGAATGATTAAAAAGTATCTGTTCAGAAAACGTTCTCAGACTCATGGCCATCTGGTCAGATCTGCTTATTATACAGTCAAGGAGAACCTGCTGGAGACACCACAGGGAGCGTTCTTCTGAGGCTGCCACTTAGCATTTTTAATGGCAGTGAGGAATGAGCATGATATGTGACAGGCACTGTGTGCCAGGTACCCTTACATCAAAATCTACTCCACTTCCTTTCTTTTCATCAATGCCAGAGACCTAGAAACATGTGCACCAGTATTTTCATACCCTTCAATGAAAAGTAGAATGAGTGATACATGCTCTAATAAAAAAATTATGGGGGGAAACTTTATGTTTGAATGCAGAACAACAGCATGGCTTCACTACACACTGGTCAAAAACCTCAGCTCTCCAACCAGGAACACCGATGTCATTTTTCAAATATCCCAGAAGCTTCCCTGCATGTAAGACCTTCTAAACAAATTTTCAAATTAAGCCCAACCCTGAAACTTGGCTCCTCTCTCAATCTACTTTGAAAGAATGTCAGCAATTTTGATATGTGCCACATTTTACACACTGTAGGTTTGGATCCCCCACAGAACAAATCCACAAATAAAAGCTAAAGAGAATTAGGGGCAGGGGGGAAGCATGCTCCTCCAGGGTACTAACTCCACAGAACTCACATGGAGGGAGAGAAAGCATGCTGTGAAGAGATTGTTGGTTAGAGAAAAGAAATATCAACAAAACTCACCAAGGAATCCTAACCGTAATTCAGACAAGCTCTCAAATCTGGACACTCTATACTGGCAACAACTAGAAGACATCAATTTCATTACACTAATGACAGCATCTAGTGAGCAGGGTATGAAGGAGCCTTCCCAGGCATTTCCAACCATATGAGATTTTTATCTAAGACATTTAGGAAACTATAAGCAAGATGACATGTGAAAAGAGCTAATTTGACAATTCTTAGGCAATTCACTTGCAGTCCTGGACAGTACTCTGTTAATCCCTCTATTGAAAACAGGTCAGTGAGATTCTGAGGATGTGGGATGGGAAGGAACTGGCCACTTATAGCTCCCTTCTTAAACTTGGCTGCTGATTGAAAGACTTCTTAAGTGTAACTCCAAGAGTCTGGCTGCAGTAAGCTATTATCAGCAGAGCGGTCTATCTTCAGAGCTTTTAAATCAAATCCTTTTTATCTGATGTATTTGTTTAATATATTTTTTCATTTTGTTACCATGCTAAGGACTCTTTTTCTGCAGACCACAGTTATCTTGCATGTGACAGCCATGATTTAAACCAATGGCTCTCAGTTAGGGGTGATTACACTCCCCTGAAACATCTCACAATGTCTAGCAGCACTGATGGCCAGCATAATTGGCATGTGGGTGGTTTTGATGACATCTAGTAAGAGAGGCCAGGATAATAGTGGCCAGTCACCTGATAATGTGTGTGTCCCACTTCCAAAACAAAATACCAACAGCATCAAGGATGAAAAAAAATTAGTATCTTTCTCTGTTTAAGAAAATAGGTGCACTTTGGAAGCATACTGAAACTAACTCATCTGTGCACAAGAAGGCCAACAGAGCTTTGCTTCACTTGAAATCTATCGAGCAGATCTACTTTAGGATCTTGGACTGTCCACCAGGATTTGAATTTTCCTACAACACAGAGGAACGTGGAATTAAAGTGCCCATGTTTCTACTTCCTTTGATCCCTACTCTACATAAGAACCCTGTGAGAACAGGAAGAGTTTTGTTGTTTTATAGAACCCAGAGCCCCATGCCTACCCTAGTCTGTGTTTACCATTGGTATTTTGCCTCTTTGCACAAGATACTTAGAGGCACAGTGCAAAGATAATTTTTTACCATTCAAACTGTGCCTCGATTCTGTTTTCTATTCCAAGACAAAATAAGTACTGCATGCTATTTCCCCATCCTTCTGTATTCGGGAGGCTCCTTCATTATGTCTTTAACAATTTTAAGCTTGCCCTATGCTTCTGGCTTTCTGTTCCTAGATATTTTCCCCTAAATATCTTTATACATCTACAAGTTTATAATGTCAAAAATTCATTACTTTTCTAATAACAACTGCCTCTCTTGGTACTTTTTCATCTTCCATTATCATGTGTCAATCACATGAAGTATTTACACCTCTTTCCTTATTCTATTCTACTCTGCAGATTTCTACTTAGAAACATTTCTTCCACTGTTCTTTAACTGCTTGTAACATGATGCCTCAGCTCTAGGTCTCCTAGTCCCTCTTTTGTGACATACAAAATAATTTGAAACTTTACCTATATTGTCACAGCTGAATTTCTGCATAATACTCAATTCATTAGACCTCACTTGTTTTAATGTACTTTTGTTTACTTCTTTATTACATAGGAG
Organism: Rhizomys pruinosus; assembly: GCA_009823505.1. NCBI lineage: Eukaryota > Metazoa > Chordata > Mammalia > Rodentia > Spalacidae > Rhizomys > Rhizomys pruinosus. The sequence continues at coordinate 66,971 of VZQC01009623.1, read as the reverse complement.
GTATGGCAAGACAGGGAGTTAGTTAGTTGCCCTCTAGAAATTCAAGTCTGTCCAGGTCCGTCCAGGTCCATCCAGGTCTGTCCAGGTCCATCTAGGACCTAAGATTATAATCTATTTGAAAACAGACTCTCTTTCAAGTATAATTAACTTAAAATGATGCTGTACTGGATTAAAATGATCCCTAAATCTAATAACTATTATCCTCCCAAGAAAATGAGCATGTGAATGTGCATGTGAATGTGCGTGGGGGGTTGTGGGGGGTGGGTGTGTGTGTAGACAGAAAGAAAGATGGAAACAGAGACAGCAACAAAGATAGAAAAGAAACTAATGTAAGGGTAAAGACAGGTTATAATAGCGTCAAGCTCAGGGAGCTAAGAATTCCCAGGAACCACCAGAAGCTAGAATTAATACATGGTTTATTTTCAGAGCCTCCAGAAGAAACTCTCAAGACATTAATTAATCAATGCTATCGCCCTTGATCTCCTCCCAGAACTTGAAGGTAAGACCCTATTGCTGAAGACATTACACATTTTGGACACAAGAGGAATCAAGCTGGAACTGGCCTGGAAGCCTCCTCCCTGAGGATAGTTTTCACAGTATTGAAAGGTGCTATGTAAGTTGCCAAGGGGAAAAAAAGAATAAGTAATAGTGCTACTCAGCTGTAAAGCCTACAAACTATGACAAGACCAGCTTTCAAAATATCTCCAATGGTCTATTAGTGGCACCTCTATCTAGGGGATAAACAACAGCTGTCTAATTGGACTTAGGTTCTCCTCAATAGGAGGGAATTCGTGCATGGTGCTGTAAACTCAACCAAATACCTGTGGCTGGAGAAGGTACAAACCCTAGAGCAGGACCTACTAATGCCATTTCCCTATCAGTATAATTTCTAACTGTATTCTAAATACTTATCCCTATACCCTCAGATAAGTGTAGCTTTTAGCCTTCATTAAAGATGCTTCTTTTTACAACAGATGGATACTATTACAGAGATTCATAACTGATCAAAATGTGAAAAATAAGTGACTGTGGGTTATCCAGCCCCAAGTGATACATCCACAATTCAACCCCTACACGTTAATGCTCAGGGAACATAGCAGAAGAAAATACAGAAAGATTGTAAAACCCAAAAACCAGGATACCTACTGCTAGTCGGGATCTTCCAGACATAAAACTGAAGCTGCACCCATAAATCTCAGCAATATGGTTTCCTGAACAAGGCCTGCATAATGACAATACCAGTGAACATGTAGACATTGATGGGCAGAATTTCAGAAGGTCCCACCCCTTAGATGAAGAGCTACAGAAAATCAAGAGAGGGAGAATCAGTTTTCTCCAGGGATGTCCTCCCTAATGAGTTAGCCAATTCTAAGTGATCAGCCCTAAGCACATATTATATATGAACAACACTAAATGGATTAAGTAGGTTGTATGTATATGCATATATGCATGTCATATGCATGTGTGGGAAAGGAAAAGGGAAATATGCCTGATCTGAATTGGAAAATGATGTACGAAATGCACAAAGCATCAATAAAAATTAAATTAAAAAAAAAAGAAAAATAGCTCATGAAACTGAAAGGGAAAAAGAGGATGCAGGAGCACTTAGAAGAGGAAGAGTGAACAGAAAAATGATGTAAGTACCACACTCATGTATGAAATCCTCACAAAAACTCACTGAATTTAAAAAAAGGAAAAGTTGCGCATTTTTAATCTGTATGAAATCTACAAGCATGTGCCTCCAAGTTAATACTAATGGTCAAGTATGAGGTCAGAGATAGAAGACGAGAACACTTGGAATGATTCTGGGGTTGCCATCCCCAAACAAAATCAGCCAAAATGCTCAGATTCTGTGACTATGAACTCTCCTTTGACTCTCTAATGCACCAACTATCCTTGGGTAGCTTGGGGACCCATACAAAGGTACTATCCTCCCTGACCCACAAGAAGCCTTGGATGTACTTCTTTCTGAAATCAAGTATTTATACACAAGACAGACAGTGCAGAAATACACTGGCCACCTGAAGAGAGGGTATGAATACAAAAGAGAAGAAAAATAAAACAGACCACATCTTGATATAAATAACTATGCCTTAGTAGCAATACCAAGGACCATGTAGCGTTCCAGCCAAGGTTTAAGGTGGCAGTGAGGGCACTCTACTCATGGCAGGAGAATAAATCTTTAGAATATTCAAATGGTACATTCTTGTTTTCAGAATGTGTAATAAGAGAGAAGGCTTCCCTTCTCTGGACCCCCAGGTGCACTTGAGCTGCCAGCAGTCAGAGTAATGCATAGCCTGACCCAGCAAACGCCCTGCCCTTTGTACCCTGGGCGAGCATTTGTCAGGGTGTAAATTATTTATAGTAGTCTCCAAAGTCTCTGGAATGTTAGTGTATAGCATTATAACAAAAATAAAAAGAAATCCTGAAATAAATATTATGAAAAACACATACTAAGCAGAGGCATATCATACATAGTAAAAGTTGTCCTAATTAGAAGACATACATACAAATGTATTCTTACCAGTACCAAATCAAACATCAGATCCTAATTGTTCAGTTCTTACTCCTTTCTTGTTCTTTTCAGGACATACGCAGAAATATTTAAATGTAAACACTTAACAGAGGCAGGGACATGTATAATCCTTTATTTTAATGTATAACAGACACCTAAAAATGTATAGCTGATAACTTTGAATTGACTCTGTCTTCTAAGGAATTAAAGAACACCAAAAAAATTTACATGTCAAGGATGCAACCACTTGAACTAGTCAGTTAATCTCCAGTGTGAATTGCATCATGGTGATGGTAGCATCTGCTTTATAGGTGAAGGAACAGACAAAATTAAATTAAAAATTGATATTAACCACCAGATCAGTGGTCACAGTGTTTTCCATAAGAAAATTCTTGATCATTTGAAGCTTAAGTGTTAGCATCCTATATCCTCATGTAACAAGAAATACTAGAACCTGTTCAACAGCACCTATATATGGGTCTACGAGAAGGTCGCTTTTACCTCAAAAAGCTATGTGTCCCACTGAGAGCTGAATTTTGAGAGGGGGAATTCTGGAGGGGGCACAGATCATGGTAAGCACTTCAAAAATAGCAGAAAGAGAGTGGCAACAACAAAGCATCTTCCCTTCATACAGCTCTCTGTTATCAAAAGGAAATTATCTTTCTGTATCTTTCCATCAGATTACTTCTCATTTGTGAAGTCCAAATAACATGCATACACTGTATCAACCAATCAATGGTGAAGGGAATGGGGTTGTCCTACTAGATTTAGACAAACCAGCTTCACATCTCGAGGCTGGTAATTAGGCCAAGAATAAAATCAGAGTACTGTCAGCAAGGAAAGGAGGATTTTTGAAGGCAGCAAAAGTGTCTACCACAACTATGCTTTTTATGCTACAGGACAAAACATTTGGCTCTATTGGAACATTTCTCAAAAAAGTAACTTCTCTTTCTTCCCGAGTAATGCAGAGTTTCTGCTGTACAAATGAGAGCCAAAGCTCTGTGATTGACCTTGATGCTAGCACAATAAAGCACCAGGAGATGGCTGCCTGTGTGCTTTTAACGTGTTTAGAGCCCCAGTCATGAGACTCTGCAGATTACTGTTAGCACTGTGAACTCTATCACAAGAGAATAAGCCTACTTCAGGATCAAGAAAAGAGTTACAGTGTTAAAAAACAGCTAAATGGAGCAAATGCATATTACCAGCTTCCACTTTGGAGCAGCTTTCCAGCACTTAGCACAGTTTATTGCAATAATCTGATCAAAAGGTATCCAAGGTAGGATAACTGCAGTAAAGACTTTCTAGGCAAGTTAAAGGCTGATTGTTTCTGAAATGGAATGGCCAGTTTAGATTATATCAAAGAACAAGGAAACATCACCTTGATTGTAAAGCTAATGGGAAAATAACTCAGCCTAGATTTAAGTAATTTTCTTTGCCCTTTGTTACTTTGATGCTTTCTTACAACTTTATTCAGATATTCTCCTAGAAAGAGTATTATGAGAAAACACTTACTTCCAATCTATCCTGCAATTGTACATCTGAATTCTGAGCACAGTTCTGCTGTTTTTTATAGTGTGAGCTAATTCATTCTCAGTCCTTGACCCATATCCAGCCCTTAGTTGCCTGAGATAAGAGATAAATGGAAGTGCTTTCCACAGCCTCTAGGGAACACATAACTGTAAGCAACTCCAAGAGGATGGGCAGAAAGAAAAAAGAAACCTGAAAGAAGGAGCCTGGTGCACACACAGCATGAAGGAAAGCTGCAGCATGTGGTCCAGAGGGGCTCTGGGGGTAGACAGACGGGAGCAGATATGACAGCCAGACCTACCTGCTACCTGTGACAATGAATGCTCTGATTTTCTTCTCAAAGCACAGAGAAATGTGGCATTACTGCCAGGGAAGTATCAAGGGAACTGAAAGAAATGGAAGCTGTGAAGGGCATGGCACAATGCCCCACACAGAGAAGTTAAGTAAATGTTTTTCCCTTCACCTATTGTTCTTCCCTTTCCCTATAGAAAGATCAGGTCACAGGTGTTCTAAAGGGCAAAAAAAAAAAAAAATTCCTCTTGAATGGATGCCCTGGACTGGAACTCAACTACTAGAGCCCAATGCTTAAACTTTCTCTTAAGTAAATTCCAACTGGTATCAGGAGGAAGACTTGGGAGACAGGCAGCTTGTCTTCTTTCTTTTTTTTTTTTTTCTTTATAATTGTCCTATTGATATTTTATTGTTTCATATCATTATTGAGAAATCATTGATATACAAAGAGCTAAACTGCCTAATTAATATATACAATGCAAACACCTATGATACTATTAATACAAAGTATCAACATCACCACCACTTGGAAACATTTATTTTGCCCCTTATTTGTTTTTTGTTTGAGGGGTAATGGGTTCTTTGGTTTTGATAAAAATTCTTAATATGAATTTGGCTCTAGATAGAGAATTATCCTTTCACAGTTCCTATGCCTATCAGTCAATTAAAAAGGGGTAGTTATGCCTGTTTTATAGGAAATTACCACTGTAACAATTGGTTCTAATTTACAGTTAGGGAGTGGTTTAATTACCATCATGTTTTTCTTTTTCTTATAAAGGGGAGAGGTAAGAAGGTTTCTCAGTATCTGGAAGGTAAACTTCATTAGGGCCCATTATAAACAGTTAACCCCAATATTATTCAGAGAAATGCTCAGTATCTGTGACTCAGGCAGTCTGAGGTTCCTCTTTCTTTAATGTTCAGATGGGTCAACCTCTCTGCTGGCATTTCCCAATCCATCCTGCAAGTTGTGCAATTAAGAAAAATATATTACTACAGGAAAGCTCTGACATCAGCAATGAATTATTCTGCCTAGGAGATGTTGGCTAGGGGATTCAAACCTGCCCCCCAAAAAATTATAAAGGCCTTTTGCCTATAAGAGGGATACATGCAAGGAGAAAGGCAGTAAGTCCCTGTTGTCGAAGACCTGGTATGAACATGAAAAAATGTTATGAGACATCACTTGCTAGTGTACAACTGGCCTCTGAAATGCCAGAGAGCATTACCAAAGGCCACTAAAGCAATACAGCAAAATATTGGTCTCCCTGAGACAAGCAAGACTCCTCTGTCAATATCAGCTACACCTCAACAGCCTGGAGATACTGTGCAACAGTGGCAGCTAAGTGTCTATATATATCCCAAATCTATTTGGCTATTAGCTCTCTCCTTGGAGGAATAACTCACAGCGGATGCCACAAGCTTATGTCCTCTAGTGGTTAGGAGATGTTATAAGCCACAATAAGAACTTGTCACCCTTTATAGAGAAACCACAGTTTGCGGATTAGCATACCATCCAAGCATCTGTGTCTATGCTCACAGCTTAGCTTGACATAATAATTGGTACTGCTTAAATGCCTGTACATCCAATAGCTTGTGCTTTGTTAGTATGACTAAAAAGGGTATCACTGGAAAAGCTGTCAACCCATGAAGGGAAACAACCTGAACAGACTGGAGTCCAAAATGACAACTCCAAAGAAATTAGACTGTTTTCTTCTCACCCACTTGTGCCCCTTTCCCAAAGCCCAGGGAACAAACTGCGGAAGAGGAGGCGTGGTAGATTGTAAGGGCTGCAGAGAGATAGGGGTGAATCATGAGACTACAGGAATATAGTCTGGACTGCTAACTGATCAACATGCCTGTGCATACAAGCTTCTCCAACTGGACTATGGGAACCTTGGGTTGTTCAAAATTTGGACATAGACACTTGCAAAATGCACCAATTACCTAATTGTATGACGTACTGAGTAACATCAATGTTATCTGCAAACAACTGTGTCATTATATTGTAGAATCCCTTAAAAATAAACAAACAAACAAAAAAATCTTAATATGAGATCTTTCCTCTAACAAAATTTGAAATGCTTAAAACTGCTTTTGTTAGGTATAAGCACTGTGTTGTATAGCAGATCTCTAGAACTTGTTATCCAGTATACTTGAAATTTGACATGCACTAAACAACAACCCTATTTCCCAACCCCTTAGCCCTAGGGAAACATACCTATATTCTCCACTTCTTTGAGTTTATTTTAGATCAACATGTAAGTAGAAATGTGCAGTGTTTTGCCTTTTGGGAATAGCTTTTATCATCTAGCAAAATATCCTTCAGGTTCAACTATGTTGTCCTAAATTCCATAAGTCTGAGTAGTAGTCCTTTTCATCTGTGTACTACATCTTCCATTTATGGATACAGGTTCACTTGAAGATCCTGGCTATGTTGAGTACTACTGTACTATTTGTGGGATATGTGTGTTTGAGATCCTAATTCCAACTGTTTGAATACAAACTCCTAAGACTCCCTGGACCCTATAGCACCATGTTACCTTTTGAAGAATCTACTTACTATTCTCTACGACTGTTCCATTTTACATTCCCATCAGTAATACACAAGGGTTTTGATTTTTCCATATCCTCACCAACACTTACTCTTAGTTCTTTATTTTATTTTAATTTTATATTAGCCTTCCTAATCTGTATGAGGTTATAGCTCATCATGGTTTTGTTGTGTGTTTTCCTGATGACTAGTGACTTGGTGCATTTTTTTCATGTACTTGATAGTCATTTGTATGTTTTCTTTGGAGAATTGCATGAGCAAATTGTTTGCCCATTATTTCATTAGACTGGGTTTTTTTGCATCTTATTACAGGAATAATTTTGGAAACCGATTCATTATCAGACATGTAGTTTGCAAGTACTTTCTCCAGTGCTTTACATTGCCATTTACTCTACTGTTTCCTTTTGTCTCTGCTTGTTGTCTTTGCTTTTGTTGCTGTGGTTTTGGTGCCACATTCAAGAAATCATTGTCAAGAGTAACATCAAAAAAAAATCCACATCCATGCCTTGCCCATCCCATTCCAAGTCCCACTGCTCCAGAGTTGAGGCCTTCTCTGATAGCTAGTAAGAACCAGCCCACCCTACTCCCATCTGCCATCCTTGGGTTTTGGCCCCTTCCCACTGAGGCAGCTGGAGAATACCTACCTGTCTAGCTGTGTAAGTTAGCCACTGGGTCACTACCTCCCTGCTTTGGACCAGCCCAAGTCCTGCTACTCCAGGGCTCACATCTGCTCTGCCACCTAGTCAGAACTGGGGCATCCTGTTCCCATGGACTCTCCTTCGGCTTTGGCTCCTTCCTGCTGAGGCTGCCAGAGGGAACATGATTAGCTAGGTAGGTTAGACATATAGTGCCAGTCTGGGTCACCATTACCCTGCTTTGGGACCAGCCCCAGTAACTGGCTTTCAAGGCTAATACCTCTTCTTGGAGAGTGAGAACCAGCCCAGCTGATCCCCATCACCACAACTTGGGCCTAGGCTCTATCAACCTCTTGAAGGCCACCTAACTAGCCTAATTGGATTTATCCAGTCCCTCCAATAAAAAAATCAACAAAACCTTATATCTTGGCCTCAATCAACAGAGTAGGGTCACCTGCAGCCAAAGGACAAGTCCACTATTGCTGTTAATTTATGTTCAATAATAAAATTTCCTCTTTCTAGCAACTATCTAAATAGAAACTCATATCCTGACTATTAAAAAGCCTGAAAAGCAGATCCTGACTCTAGACATCATGGTCAAATGAACAGAAGGTGAAACCTAATGAATGGATGCTTTGAAACCCCTGGTCAAGAAATTCTAATGGACTTCTAAGGTGGACATTGGAATTCACCTTGTTCTTACTTCTCCTGGTCCCCTTCCTAGATCATGTAACTAACTATTCTTGCCTTAACTTCACTTTCACCAGCACCAGTCAAGGATTTTTTCCCTCTACAGTTGTACTTGGGGATCTTTGAGATTGACCCTCTGAATGGGGGATACCCCAGTTGCTATAACCAACATCCTTTTTTTCAGCATGGAAGAAGTCAGAGCTGTCAGTTTCCAGACTCCCTTCTGGCAACTGGAGTGGCCCTTTTCAGAACATAACATAACTAAACAGGAGCTTGGCAGAAATTACCATACTGTCTAGCTGTGTAAGTTAGCCACTGGGTCACTACCTCCCTGCTTTGGACCAGCCCAAGTCCTGCTACTCCAGGGCTCACATCTGCTCTGCCACCTAGTCAGAACTGGGGCATCCTGTTCCCATGGACTCTCCTTCGGCTTTGGCTCCTTCCTGCTGAGGCTGCCAGAGGGAACATGATTAGCTAGGTAGGTTAGACATATAGTGCCAGGCTGGGTCACCATTACCCTGCTTTGGGACCAGCCCCAGTAACTGGCTTTCAAGGCTAATACCTCTTTCTTGGAGAGTGAGAACCAGCCCAGCTGATCCCCATCACACACAACTTGGCCTAGGCTCTATCAACCTCTTGAAGGCCACCTAACTAGCCTAATTGGATTTATCCAGTCCCTCCAATAAAAAAATCACACAAAACTTATATCTAGGCCTCAAATCACACGACGTAGGTCCACCCGNTCTGGAAATTGATTAGGCAGTTTGGGGATGAGGACCCCCCCCCCAAATTAACCAACTGAGAAATCAAGGCTTCCTGTATTAGCCGGTAAATATAGATCCTTCTGGGGCTGGAGAGATAGCCTAGCGGTTAGAGCGCCGACTGCTCTTACAGAGGACGCCGGTTCGATCCCCAGCACCCACATGGGCGCTAAGAACCGTCTGAAACCCAATCCAGGAGAACTACCAGTTCCAGGGGAATCCATACCCTCTTCTGACCTCCGCGGCGTTGCACGACACGAGGTGCACAAACTTGCGATAGCAGACAGTACAATTCATACACATCAGAAATAAATGAAATTAATAAAAAAAATTTTTTTAAAAAAGAGAAAAGAAAATGAAAGGAAAGAAATGAAAAGAGGAAAAGAAGAAAAAAAGAAGAGAGAGGGAAAAAAAGAGAGAAGTACATACCAACCCCTGCAGATTGATCCTTATTCACCAGAATAAGAAATGGAAATCCCCCCTTTTTGTTCTTTTTGCTTTGTTTTGTTTATTGTCATTTTGTATTGTTTCGGTTTTCCTGTTAAAAAAAATAGTCTAAAAAAATCAAAAGAGAAAACCTGAAGCACAGACCAACTAACTAGCAACAACTTACATCAACAATATAAACAGAAGCAGGGGCTGGAGAGATGGCTCTGTGGTTAAGAGCACTGATTATTCTTGCAGAAGAAGACCTGGGTTCAAATCCCAGCACCCACATGAAGCTAACAACCATCTGTAAATCCAGTTCCAAAGGATCAAAACAACTTCTGTCATATGCCAGCATGCACAACAGGTGTGCACGTAACATAATACAAAATTACCACTCAGACATACAAGGGTTGGAAAGAGGCTCAGCAGTTAAAACAACACTGCCTCTTGCAAGACCTGGTTCATTTCCAGCACTCACAATGGCAACTAACAACCACCCATAACTCCAGTTCCAAGAATCCATTAACCTCTGACCTCAGGAGCATGGCATGACATGCGGTGCACTTACATACAACAGGAAATAGTCAACAAATAAAATAATAAAATAATAAAAAACATATAACAAAATCAATTTCAGCTCAACAAATGCAGGCTCGAGTTTTATATCAGACAAACAACCGATCAACAGAGTAGGGTCACCTGCAGCCAAAGGACAAGTCCACTATTGCTGTTAATTTATGTTCAATAATAAAATTTCCTCTTTCTAGCAACTATCTAAATAGAAACTCATATCCTGACTATTAAAAAGCCTGAAAAGCAGATCCTGACTCTAGACATCATGGTCAAATGAACAGAAGGTGAAACCTAATGAATGGATGCTTTGAAACCCCTGGTCAAGAAATTCTAATGGACTTCTAAGGTGGACATTGGAATTCACCTTGTTCTTACTTCTCCTGGTCCCCTTCCTAGATCATGTAACTAACTATTCTTGCCTTAACTTCACTTTCACCAGCACCAGTCAAGGATTTTTTCCCTCTACAGTTGTACTTGGGGATCTTTGAGATTGACCCTCTGAATGGGGGATACCCCAGTTGCTATAACCAACATCCTTTTTTTCAGCATGGAAGAAGTCAGAGCTGTCAGTTTCCAGACTCCCTTCTGGCAACTGGAGTGGCCCTTTTCAGAACATAACATAACTAAACAGGAGCTGGAAATTGATTAGGCAGTTTGGGGATGAGGACCCCCCCCAAATTAACCAACTGAGAAATCAAGGCTTCCTGTATTAGCCGGTAAACATAGATCCTTCTGGTAGCCCTGAAAGAGTAGGAAAAGAAGAAAGAAAAGAAAGAGAGAGGGAAAAAAAGAGAAGTACATACCAACCCCTGCAGATTGATTCCTTATTTCACCAGAATGAGAAATGGAAATCCCCCCTTTTTGTTCTTTTTGCTTTGTTTTGTTATTGTCATTTTGTATTGTTTCTGTTTTCCTGTTAAAAAAAATAGTCTAAAAAAATCAAAAGAGAAAACCTGAAGCACAGACCAACTAACTAGCAACAAACTTACATCAACAATATAAACAGAAGCAGGGGCTGGAGAGATGGCTCTGTGGTTAAGAGCACTGATTATTCTTGCAGAAGAAGACCTGGGTTCAAATCCCAGCACCCACATGACAGCTAACAACCATCTGTAACTCCAGTTCCAAAGGATCATACACCCACTTCTGTCATATGCCAGCATTGCACAACAGGGGTGCACTTACATACATACAAACTTACCACTCATACATACAAGGGGTTGGAAAGATGGCTCAGCAGTTCAAAACACTAGCTGCTCTTGCATAAGACCTGGGTTCATTTCCCAGCACTCACATGGCAACTAACAACCACCCATAACTCCAGTTCCAAGAGATCCATTAACCTCTTCTGACCTTCATGAGCATGGCATGACATGGGTGCACTTACATACATACAGGAAATAGTCATACAAATAAAAATAATAAAATAATAAAAAACAATATAAACAAAATCAAATTTCAGCTCAACAAATGCAGGCTCGAGTTTTATATCAGACAAACTAATAAAAAAATCTGTATGTTCAGACTATAATGACAAAATACAAATATATGAAAAACCGAAATAATGTCTTCACCAAACCCTACCATTACTACAAAAGCTTTCTATGGTGACAACTATCTAGAGGAAAACAGAACAAAAGAATAACCATAAACATGATCAAAGACTTCAACCAATTTAAAGAGCACACAAACAACTCAAGGAAATAAGAAAAGACTAATTTGTTGCTGGGCGTGGTGGTGCACGCCTTTAATCTTAGCACTTGGGAGGCAGAGGCAGGCGGATCTTTGTGAGTTCAAGGCCAGCCTGTTCTACAGAGTGAGCTCCAGGCCAGCTGGGACTAAAGGGAGACCCTGTCTCAAAAATACCAAAAAAAAAAAAAAAAATCAAAGAGGATAGTATTAAACTGCTGACTGCAGATCAAGAAAATAAAAATATATGGATGAATGAAATGACAAAGAAAATTCAGGATTTGAAAAATAAATTCACAGAGATTGGAGATCTCCCAAGACCACCTGAAACACAGGAAGGAGTGTCCATGTGGATTCTTTGGAGAACCATCAGAACAGAAAGGGAAGAGTGAGTTGGACTTCCAATAGAAAGCCTAGAGCTTAGAGAAGTAAACACTCCATAAGCAAGGATTAAAGGAGAAAAACAATCAATCCAACAAACAATGAAGGCATCTGAAGAGGCAAGCAAAGCAAGCCTTCAACACAGTGAGAGGCATTGGGATTCACATTGGAATAGCAAAGAAGAAACACATGACAGGGACAAGAAGAAGAGACAACAAAGGGAAAGGTGCAGGTGATCCCACACAAATTCTACCAACCCTGTGGAGATTCCTACAGTGGGATCCCCCTGGGGATAGGCCAGGACACAGATATTAGAAATACATTGTGAACTACTTAAAGAAGTACAAGATAGTAAAGAGCAAATCAAAGAATTAAGCAAGAGTGAGAACTCAAGAAGGACTAGAAGAGAGAACGAAACTCTAGAAGGAAGTGAAAACACCGAAAAGATCCCATGTTGAAAAGATAAGGAAACCAACCAGTAAAGCAAAGAGCTACAGGAGAGATTGAGAAGCTCCAAAGGAAGTAGAAATGCTAAAGAAATCAGAAGATGAATGAAAAAGGAAATCAAACACTCACACAATCAAGAGGAAAGGAATAGAAAAAGCCTCAGAAGCGAATGGAGGATCGATAACAAAGAATATCAGCCTGGAGATAAACACAGAACAACTAAAAACCTCAAGTAAAGTTGTGAAAAATTTTTAAATACACAAAGTGGGAACAACCAGGGAATTGTGAGACACTATGAAAGATCAAACCTCCACCTCATGGATAGGGAAGGAGAAGAATCTCAAGAGAATGGTATTGATCAGATCTTCAACAGAATAATAGATGAAAATTTCCACAAACTAAAAAACAAACCATACAAATACAAGAAGCTCATAGAACTCCAGACAAGATGAAAAGAAACTCTCCATGCCACATCATAGTTAAAATGCTAGACACCCAAAACAAAGACAAATCCTAAAGCCACAAGAGAAACAACAAGTGACCTATAAGGGGAAACCTATCAGAATTACAAATGACTTCTCAGTGCAAACTATGAAAGCAAGAAGAGCATGGAGCAAAGCATTTCCACTGTTAAAAGGACAACGATGCAACCCAGGTTACTATACCCAGCAAAAATTCGATTATAGTTGAAGGAGAGAAAAACCTTCATGACATAAACAGATGAAAGAATACATGTCCAGAAAACCAACCCTTCAGAGAATACTTGAAGCATTCAAAGGACAGAAAAAAGAGCAACACAGGCACCTAAAAAGAAAGAGAAATCAATAAAAGCATAACTGCAAGAAGTAGAAATCTAAACCCAAACCGCAAATGGAATAAGGCAAAAGAGCAAACCAAACCTATCAGTCATAACCTTAAATATTAATGGACTAAGTTCCCAATCAAAAGATATAGACTGGGGGGAGATTGGTTAGGAAACATAACCCATCGATATGCTGTTCTAGAAGAAACACATCCTACCTTCAAGGACCGTACCACATTAAGTGAAAGGATGGAAAAAAATATTCCAAGCAAATGGTCACCAAAGGAAAGCAGGTGTTGTTATTTTAATATCCGCAAAAATAACTTCAAAGTAAAGAAATCGAAGAGACAAAGAAGGCATTTCATTTTTACAAAGGAACAACTCCCCAAGAAGATTTCACAATTATGAATATATATGCACCAACTCTGGTGCACCCACTTTATAAACACAATCCTAGACCTCAAGACAACTACCCAGTACACTATAGTGGGGACTTCAATACCCACTGAACCAATTGGACAGGTCAACAGGACAAAGAATAAACAGAGAGACATCTGAACTGAATGATATGATACACCAAATGGACCTCAAAGATTCTGCCGAATATTCCACCCTATACCAGAGAATACCTTCTATCTCGCACCCCATGACATTCTCCAAAATCGACCACATCTGGGGCACAGAAGAAAACTCACAATACAAAAAGATTGAAATAATCTCATGCATTCTATCAGACCACAGTGCAATAAAGCTCAATATCAACACCAGGATAAGCACTACTATCTACAAGACACATGGAGACAAACAAACCACTCCTGAATAAAATGGGTCAAGGAAGAGATGAGAAAGAAATAAAGCATTCTGGAACTGAATGACAATGATAATCAACACAACAAAAACCTATGGGATACCTTAAAAGCAATACTAAGAGGGAAGTTTATAGCCCTGTGTACCTACATTAGAAAACAGAAAGAGCACAAGTGAATGATCTAACACTACAGCTAAAAGCACTTGAGAGGCAACAACAGATGAACCCTACAACACAACAGACAGGAAGAATAACAAAAATCAGAGCAGAAATCAATGAAATAACAACAAAGAAAACAAATACAAAAACAAATCAATGAATCCAAAGTTGGTTCTTTGAAAGAATAACAAGATAGACAGACCTCTAGCCCAGTTAACCAAAGAAAGAAGGAACACAACTCCAAATCAATAGAATACCATGATGAAAAGGGAAATATCACAATAGACAAGGAAAAGATCAGAACAATCATAGTGGATATTTCAAAAACCTATACTCTACCAAGTTTGAAACCTAGAAGAAATGAATGAATATCTGAAATCCTGGGAATCACCAAAGCTCAACCAAGAAGAGATCGACAGCTTAAACAGACCCATAATATATGAAGAAATTGAAGATGTAATAAGAAACCTCCCAACTAAAAAAGCCCAGGCCCAGATGGTTTCATGCAGAATTCTATAAAACATTTCAAAGACTTACAACCTTATTACTGAAAATGTGGAAGGATACAAACAGAGGGATTTCTCCCAAATTCCTTCTATGAAGCCAGCATCACTCTATTACCAAAACCAGGCAAAGATACAACCAAAAAAGAAACTACAGCCACTCTCATTAATGAACACAGATGCCAAATTCTAAACAGGACACTGGCAAGTGCATACAGACCCACATCAAGAAGATCACCATCATGACCAAGTTGGATTCATACTGAGATGCAGGGATGTTTTTAACATGAAAATCAATAAATATCATCAAGCATATAATGGACTGAAAGACAAAATCACACACCATCATCTCAATTGATGCAGAAAAAGCCTTTGAGAAAATCCAGCATCCCTTCATGCTTAAAGTCCTAGAGGGAATTGGATTAGAGGGATCATTCCTCAATATAATCAAAGCCATATACAGGAAACCCACAGTCAATATCATCCTAAATGGGGAAATGACAGAAACTTTCCCTTTAAAGGTAGGAACTCAGCAAGGTGGCCCCCCTGTCAACACTCCTCTTCAAATAGTGCTTGAAACACTTGCCAGGGCAATAAGGCAAGAAAAGGAAATTAAAGGAGTTACTAATTGGAAAAGAGGAAGTCAAGTTATCCTATTTTGCTGATGATATGCTTGTTTACTAAGGGATGCTAAAAACTCCACCAGAAAACTCATAGAAACAATTAACAGCTTCAGCAAAGGCAGATACAAAATTAACCTAAAAAAAAAATCAATGGCCT
>VZQC01009623.1:0-44664 GCA_009823505.1 Rhizomys pruinosus | reverse complement strand
CAAAAAATGTATATATATATATATATATATATATATATATATGAAAATTCCAAAAATTAAATAAAACTCTAAACAAAAATCTTGTATACTTTCTTCTAGGGATTTTAGCATACCAGTAAGTCTTAAGCTTAATTCTAAATCATTAATCTATTTTAGGTTGATATTTCTTAAGGAACATAAGTTGGGTCCAATATTCTGGTTATATATACATTTTAATGTAGATGTCTAAATTTCTCAACATCACTTCATCAAGAGACTACATGTGTCCCATTTTCTTAAGATCCTTTTCAAAAATTAGCTGGCTGTAGGCATCTGAATTATGTCTGTGTTGGACTCTGTTTCATTGGTCTATATGCCCTTATGCCAGTACTATATAGTTTTAACTACTTCAAATTTATGTTACATTTTGAAATCTGGACTTTCCATGGCTCTACTTTCTTCAGGATCACTTGGGCCATTCTGGGTTATTTGTAAATCATGTGAATTTTAGGTATATTTCTTAATAATGCCTTTTTTTCTACTGTCACCAAATCCAAATATATATCCACCCTAACTGGAGTCCTGTTCACATCTAGCTATATTCCTTCTAATAAGGAGTTTAAAGTTCACCTTTCTCTACTTCTTTCAAGACTTGTTCCTTTGTATAAACAAAAGCATGCAGCGTGGCATTTGTTCTCAACACCATGTTAAAATTTCCCCTTAGTTATTTGTTTTTCATCAATTTTATGGTAGTGCATTTTTCTGAAAATAAAATGCACTTATTTGAAGTGTATAGAATAATGGGATTTGAAAGGTGCATGCATCAGTGTAACTACCATAACCATAAGCAATGGAGCATTTCATTACCCCAAATGATTCCCCCATTCTCATGTGCTCATTCCTCCACCTTCATTCTCACCCCAAGCAACAATTGAGAAGAGTTTTATCTTTCTACATTAATTTTATCTGTTCTAGAACACCACATAAATGGAATCATTACATACTTAGTTATTTTGTGCCAACACTTCATTGAGCATAATGTCATTGAGATGAGTTTGTGTTATCTATTATCAATAATTCATGTCTTTTCAGCACTGGGTCATTTCTATATGTGGATGTTACAGTTTGCTTATCAAGTCACCTGATAAGGAACATTTGGGTTGTTTTTAGTTTGGAGGTTTGGGAAGAAAATCGCTGTGGGCATTCTTATATAATTCATTGGCTCCAACACTTTATATCATGTTAGCAATGCACAACACTTGTGCTTGATTTACCTGTTAAAAACTTGAAATTATCTTTTGGAATCTTTGTTATTGCTTGCCATCATTGTGACTATCTCATCTAGCCTTATTGATATTTTCATTTCTATTTCTATGACAAAACCCATAAATATTTTAATATATGTATTGACCATTTTTATTTTCTTTTTGTGAATTATCTTATACTGCTCTTAAGCTCCTAAATACAAACACTAAGAGACCTATCTTCTTGATAAAAATCTTTTGCCAGATATATATATATATTACCAATGTTATCTCCCTCTTTGGCATTTGCCTATTCTTTTCTTTTATTGCTTTACTTTGGGGGTTGGGGGAATGTAGACTGTCTTTTAATCTCCTCAATAGCATACAGGGTTGAGGCAAATTTTGCACTAGAAGGGGCTTCAAAGGTAAGGCAGACTTTATTTAATACATTTGTAGTATCATAGAAATCCAAAATATAGTCTGAACTCAGCTCTGCTGAAAAGGGTTCAGGGTTGGGGTGAGATATTTTAAGATCTAAGGGACAGAATCCATAAGCTTTCTGCATTTGCTAATATGCCTTATCCAAGAGAAGAGTAAGCTTTCTCCTGCTTCACCAGAGATAGCTTTTGCCAGGAATGGGAGTGGAAAGAGGGGCAGATAGATAAAGGAAGTGCAAACCTCCATAATCCAGATTGACTACTATTCATCAGTGGGGGTAGAAGCTGACTGGTGGGAATCTGCACAGCAACTACTCCAGCTCACATGGCAGGAGAGGTTAACTATTTGAGTACAGAATTACATGGTTTGGTGTTTGCAGAAAGTAGCCTGCCTGGTTAAGAACACTTGAAATAGGGTGGAGGGGAATGAATGCTAGATCTTTAAGAATCCTACACTGTAAAACTGGAAAGAAGATTTTTTAGAGGATTTGCATCCAAAAGGGCAAATAAAAAATTGACAAGGAAATATGTTCTAAAGTAAAAGCTCCAAGAAAAAGAAAAAGAAAGACCTCACTCACCTCAGACAATCAGAATTTAGTTAAGGTCAAGGTGAAAGGCAGGCCTCAACATGAAGCCTGAAACCCTGAATGTAATAGAAGAAAAAGTTGCTAACAACCTACAAGACATAGGCGTAGGGAAAGACTTTATAAATCATACGGCAGCTGCACAGGAAGTAAGGTCAACAGTCGACAAATGGGACCTCATAAAACTCAAAAGCTACTGTACAGCAAAAGAAACAATCAAGGAGGTGAAGAGAAAACCCACAGAGTTGGAGGAAATCTTTACCAGTGATACATCTGGCAGAGCATTAATGTCAAGAATATATAAACTACTCAAAAAACAAAAGTAAGAAGAAAAATGACCTACTCAAAAGATGGAGTAAAGAGCTAAACAGAGACTTCACCAGTGAGGAATTAAAAATGGCTGAGAAACATCTTAAAAAGTGTTCAACATCATTAAAAATTAAGGAAATGCAAATTAAAACCAGTCTCAGATATCACCTCACTTCAGTATGACTAGCTAAGATCAAGAAAACAAAAGACAACAGATGCTGGAGGGGTTGTGGGGAAAGGGGAATACTCATCCACTGCTTGTGGGAATGTAAACTTGTACAACCACTATGGAAAGCAGTGTGGAGAACCCTTAAAAGACTTGGAATGAGCCTACCACCTGACCCAGTCATACCACTCCTGGGCATATACCCCAAAGACTCATACTACCACAAAGATACATGCATATCCATGTTTGTTTCAGCTCTCTTCACAATATTGAAGAGCTGGAACCAATCCAAATGCCCCTCAACAGATGAGTGGATGACAAAAATGTGGTACATCTACACAGTGAGTACTATTCAGTAGTAAAGAAAGATGGCATTATGAACTTTGCAGGTAAATGGATGGAGCTCGAAGCCATTATGCTGAGTGAAGGAACACAGTCCCAGAAAGACAAACGGAGAATGGTTTCCCTCATTTGTGGATGCTAACACCAAATCCCCCAGATGAAAGGCAATCTGAATAACATTATTGTTATATTTCTGTTTATTTGAAAGCAACTATGTTGTGATAATACGAATCTCTCAATGGGCTCTAGAATCCACCCACCAATTATTTTCAGACTCTGTAATTACTGTATATGGGTGGAGAGTATGTATTCATATTTATAGTAATATAAAATTAATGGAGGAAAATGTGAATTCCTAAGCATAAAAAAAAGACGGAGAGAAAGATCCAGGACAGTTATGTAGAATGCATGATCTGGGGTGGGGTGGGGTGGGGTGGGGGAAATGGAAAGGGGAATATGCCTGAACTGAATTGAAAAATGATGTCTGAAATACACAAAACATCAATAAAAAAAATTTTAAGCTGAAGGAAATATTAACCCCAACTTCTTCACTAACAAAGGAAAGAATTGTTTAATTTTTATTAAGTCAAAGTTTTCAATAATAATTCTTCATGGTTAGTGCTTTTTGTGTTCTGTCAAATATACAAAATAAAAAACTTTATCATAAAGTTATAGCATGTTCTCTCTTCTGTCGATGGAGTGTAGTTTTACATTCTATATTTGCCTTTAATCCTTTAGTAATTAAGTTTGTATGACATGCACAAAAATTAAACTTATTTTTTTCTTTCTCTATAGAGATGCTAATGTTTCTAAGCCATTTATTGAAAAACTATATTTGTTACTTTTCTGTTTCTGTGATAAAACACAGTGACCAAGGAAAGTTACAAAAGAAAAAGTTTACTTGGTCTTACCACTCCAGAGGAATCAGAGTCCATTATGGTGGGGAGCCATGGTGACAAGAGGTGGTCAGAGCAGAAAGAAGAATGCTCACATTTTTTAATTGAATTTTTATGTGTTTTGTACATAATTTTTCAGTCATTCTTAATTATAATTATACCTGCTTCTCCCTTGGTGCCTTCCCACAGCCCCCCCAACCCCCCACCCCTTGGGAATTCACACCTTCTGTCATTTGTGCTGGAGTCCATTGTCCCAAATTATTCTCCCTGCTCACTCCTCAATGCCAGCTCCTCCCCTGAGCTCTACTCAGCCTATTTAGTGTCTCTTTTCTAAAGAAGGCCATGTCTTCTTCAGCCACCATCTGCTGCCAATATTTCTTCAGCCAAGGTTGGACTCTGCTACCCATTAAGCAGGCACAGGAAACGGAGACTGACAGGAAATCCAGCAAGGCTGAAGAACTCTGGGAACCCACCCCCAGTGAAGTTCTTCTTCCTACAGGCCATGCCTCAATAATTCTCAAAACCACTACCAACTGGGGACAAAATGTCCAAACATATGGAGCTTATGGAGGACATTTTCATTCACACCACCACATACATTTGCCCTCAGTCAGTTACTTTGACCTTTAATAGTGGAACAGTTAGCCACATACTTAGCATTGTTTCTGGAGTCACTTTTCTGTCCCATTGATTGTAAGAAACTACTTAAGATGCTGTAGCCATAATATAGTAAATTTTGAAGTCACACATTATAGGCTCACCAGCATTTTTCTTGTTCTTAAAAATATGTTCTTGCTATTCTAGATTTCTGGTATTTCAACTTAAATTGAAAAATCAAATTGTTGATTTCTACAAATTAAAAAATAGATTGTTGGAAATGTGATTAAGAATAAATTAAATCCGTAGAAAGTTAGAAGTGAATTGGTAGCTTAAAAACATAGTTTTCCAATCTAAGAACATGTCATGTCTCTCCATTTATTTATGCTTCCTTTAACTTCTCTCAGCATAGTTTAATATATTCTAGTTTATAGGCTTTGCCTATCTGTTAATGGATTTTTGGTAATAATAATCATAATTTTTCCAATTGTTTATCATTATCATGTAGCACTGCAGTTAGATTTTCATGATGTTCATTGTGGACTTGTGGGATGAATTATTTCTTCTTTGAAATAGGCTTATCATCTGAGATGCTGTGTAGTTAGTGGAAGGGGGCTCAGTGTGAAGCCAAGCCACACAGTGCAGGTTCCAGGGATGATGCAGGAAAGTACACAGGACTTTGAACAAGGGAAACCAGCTACACAGCTATGGCTTATGTAAGTGTACTCTTTCCCACCATTACTTTGTGGGCAATCCCAATAAATTCTGGTCTAACTAAGATTGAAGAGGTCTTCCGTTGCTTTGCCTTACTAGCCAGGAATGGCAAGATGGGACTGTGGGACCCTCTGTGTGTGGCTGCATGCTGAGTGTGCCCCTCCCCCTGGAGGAAAAGTCCTCTGCTACAAATTTGACCTAGTCAAGGCAGGATTAGGCAAAAGCAAGCTCACACAGGAAAAGTAATGGCAGAGTATCTTATATGGGGAAGGCTGGAGGAAAATGAGCAGGGCCTGGTGACATGGTGGATTATTCGTGCAGCTTTTGCAGTGGGGCACCACATGGATTGCTCAATTAAGATGTGGAACTAGAGGAAAGTTGACTAGGCAGATGGGGTCAGTGGGAAAGATTCCCGGCTGGCCACCCACTCCTAAGTGGTATGGAGTAGCATGTTTATTTGACCAGTGGGGCCTGCCTCATGAATTTGGAGATGTTTTGAAAACCAGAGAGGGCGTAGAGCAGACTTTACAAGCCCTGAAAAGGGAAGATCAAAAGAAGGGTGTGCAACAAGCCGAGGCTGAGGTAGCGTGGATCCTACAGAATGTCATTAAGGAAATATCTCAAGTAGGAGAAATGGCCCAAAGAGAGATCAAAGATTTTTTTTTATTTGTTTTAATTTTTATTTATTTATTTATGTGTATGAATGTACTGTCTGCATGCAGGTCTGTGCAACCATGTCTTGCAATGCCGCGGAGGTCAGAAGAGGGTGTCGGATTCCCCTGGAACTGGAGTTAAAGACGGTTCTCAGCCGCCATGTGGGTGCCGGTGATCGAACCCCGGTCCTCTGCAAGAGTAGTCAGCACTCTTAACTGCTAGGCCATCTCTCCAGCCCCGTCATTGATTTCTTTTAAGAAGGTAAATATATCTGCATTTTCTTTTAGATGTTATTTGGTATCCTTTCATCTTGTCTTGCCTGAATTATCTAAACTGTCCTTAAGCTCATTTTTAAGAATACCTAATTTTCAGCTGGAGTGATGGCTCAAATATTAAGAACACTTGCTCTCCTTCCAGAGGACCTGGGTTCGATTCCCAGCACCTCGTGGCAGCTAACAACCGTCTCTAACTCCAGGTCCAGGGTATCCAACACCTTCTTGTCTCTGAGGGGCATTGCACACATCTGTCATACCTACGTACATGTAGGCAAGAAAATCATACATAAAATAAAAAAAAATTGAAAATATGTAATTTTATTATTTGTATTGAAAAAAACCTATTTTAACTTATATCAATGGCTATATGTATAAGCTCGGATAATCATACTGTTTTTCTACTTTTCTCTGATAAATTTGTCCAGACAGAAGCCTCAGTGCTTAAATTACACCCCCCCCTTTATATTTTCCTCTAAGCTTTAGGTTCACCTAAGTATCATTTAAGAAATAAGTTCTTGAGAAGCAAAACAGTCCACTCTCTCTGGAGCTGTTGTCTTGGACTCTGGTCAATTCTGGCTGTTTCCTTTCATGGGCTGACAGTTTGTTCAGGAATAACCTTTCGATCCTACTAATGAAGCACAAGCAATTAGATAAATAGGTATTTAAACAGCACTAATAGTTATGGTAGGTTACTTTGGCATAGACACATATGTTTGGATGATATATTAATCCATGAATTACATTTTTCCCCTGTTAAATATGACTATGCCAGGGTTTTACTGTAGGTTTAAACATCTCCTAACCGTATAGGAGGAGTGTTAAAGCTTGTGGTCTTTATCAGCCAGGGGTTACTTCCTCCCGAAAGGGGGGAGAGCACATAGCCAATTAGCATTTTGGAATAACAGGCACATGTGTGGGGGGGCTGCCTCTAACTGTCGCACAGTATTCTTGCCAGGCAAGTGAGGTGTGCTGGTGTGGTGGTGGAGTCTTAGCTTGACTCAAGGAGACCCCGTATTATTTGCTTTATTGGTTTTAGTGGCCTTTGGTAACACTCCTAGCAGTTCCAGATTCGGCATCTGTACACTGCATGTTGTGGCTCAATACAAGCACCTGTGCCCTTTTTCTAAGCCTAGGGAAAATCTGTGGACAAGAGGGTGGCCGTGGGTAGATGTACAGGGCTGTGGATTGGGGTGAATGGTGAAAACTACAACAATNCCATGTCGTGCAATGCCGCGGAGGTCAGAAGAGGGTGTCGGATTCCCCTGGAACTGGAGTTCTCCTGGAATTGGAGTTACAGACGGTTCTCAGCCACCATGTGGTGCTGAGGATTGAACCCGGGTCCTCTGCAAGAACGGTCAGCGCTCTTAACCTCTAGGCCATCTCTCCAGCCCCGAGATCAAAGATTTAAGGGAAAAGTTAGAAAAAATTAAGAAGTTGGCCTCTGACCTTGCCACTAAGTTGCGTGAAAGAGAAAAGGAAACAGGAGTGTCAGCCTGCTGGTTTTTGCAGCTAGGAGACCCAGGAGAAAAGGCAGATCATGATTAAAAGAAAAATAATGTAGGAAAAGTGCCCGATGGCCCCCAAGTTCTACCTTTGATGAAAAAAGGGAAAAACCTGCGTCTTAACATGCTAATGGTGGCTTGAGGGATGGCTAACAATTTTTCCAACTGTTTATCATTAGCATGTAGCACTGCAGTTGGTTTTCATGTTGCTCATTGTGGGTTGAAGAGGATCCTTCTAAAAATATGTATCAGGCCCAACTTTGGAACATGACTTATTTAGAATGAGAGATATTAAAGAAACTAAGTAGTTAAAGATCACACTAGGAAATAATTCTTGGTGTTGAGTGGGCCCTCAGTACAAAACCTGATGTCCTATGAGGAAAGGGCATGGAAAAACACACAGTCCCTCAGAACACAGAGACAGAAATTACTGTTATGCTTGAGCCAACAGAATTTCATAGAAGGAAGGAAAGACTCTCCCCTGAAGCTGTCAGAGAAGGTCGCTCTGCTTGATTGACTGATCTAGCTGTTTACATGGTAAGTCTCGTATGGTGAGTTCATATACATTCTGCGGGTTTGGCAGGTAGTTTATTTCTGTGTGCACAAGTTACCAATTTATGACTTCCTAGCTTCAAATTCACATTTCTTTGTTCTCCAATTTTATAACAAATCTAGAATTTGTAAACATTTGGCCTTCAGTAGCTAGTGTAATGCTAGCCTTGTCAATAATAAGCCCGGGATGATATGTGGGAGCATCTTCTTCTTTCCTGGATGTTCTTCCCTCTTCGTGCTGAGTGATACGAAGAAAGTCCAAGGCTGCTCACTCTCCAACCAGTTTCTCTGGCACTGAGGTCAACTTGCTGCATGCCAGCCCATAATATCATCAAGAACTTCTCCACCCAGTAGCCCCTGAACCCTGCTACCCCATGGGGTCTGAATCTCTCCCAAATGCTGTTTTCAATTGGCTATACTCTTATGGCTCTAGAGGTAGTAACTCCCAGATTTCTTAGAGTCCTTTTTCGTAGTTTTTCATTTTGACAAATTAATGATTGCTTATATGAATATTACCTACTCTATAGAATGGCATTTTATATACTGAAAAATATTGCCAACAGAAATGTATACACTAGAACGGGCTATATTATCTTATATCCATTCTAAAAAATGAAGAACTATCTTCCAAATACATAAAATCAGAATTACCAGCAGAAGAATTTCGATGAGAAAGATTAAAGAAATTTCCCCCAGGTAAAAGTAATAATATTAGAAACTTTGATAAACATAAAGAAATAAGAAGCAGCAAAAATTGTAAATGAGGTTAATATAATATTCAGGTTTCAAATAAAAGATAGAAGGTTATGGATTATCCAAAGCAAGCATGACATTTCCCTGTGGGATTATATCAAAATAAAAGTATTATGTGTGACAAGACTAGCAAAGAAGATGGGACAGAAGGCTGGGTGTACACTGTTGGAAGTTCTCAGATATGAAATGATATGACACAACTTGAAGATAACGCCATTCACTTTAAAACTGCACACCAGTTTGTGTGTGACAAAATTGATGGTGAGTGAAATAAAGCATGCCTGCATCCAAATTTGAACACAAATGCTTTCTGTGAATCTATTCATAATAAAAAAATGGAAAATATCCAACTATCCCTCACATAGGTAAGCAAATCAGAGACTTGCTGTCATGAGATGTTCCTCAACAAGAAGGAACAAATGATGTGTACAACAAAATGCATGCACCTCAAGTTCACTAAGGTAAGTGGAATAATATACTCTAAAAAATTAGGTCCTGGGGCTGAAGAGATAGCCTAGCGCTTAAGAGTGCCGACCGCTCTTGCAGAGGACCCGGGTTCGATCCCCCGCACCCACATGGCGGCCGAGAACCGTCTGAAACTCCAGTTCCAAAAGAACTCCAGTTCCAGGGGAATCCGACACCCTCTTCTGACCTCCGCGGCATCGCACGACACGGTGCACAGACTTGCATGCAGATGGTACATTCATACACATACAGAAATAAATAAAATTAAAAAAAAACAAATTAGGTCCTGCCTGTGACAACATTTACACAATGTTCTACAAAAGGCAGAACAATACAGACAAAGCAGGTCACTGGTTGTCAGGGCTACAGTGAGTAAAAGGATGCAAAGCAGCTCAGTAGGTTTCAGAGGCAGTAGAACTACTCTATTTTGATTAAGGTGACAGTGGGTGCATGCCTGAAGGCATCTACTGAAACTCACACAACCATGCACTAAAAACAGGAAATCTGCTGGGCATGGTGGAGCACGCCTTTAATCCTAGCACTCAGGAGGCAGAGGCAGGCGAATCACACTGTGAGTTCAAGGCCAGCCTGGTCTACCAAGCAATTTCCAGGCCAGCTGGGGCTACAGGGAGACCCTGTCTCAAAAAGACTAAAAAAAAAAAAAAAAAAAAAAACAAAAAACGAATCTTATACATAGGAGGGCATAAACTTTATACTTGTGAACGTAGAAATTATGTTACTTTTCTTGCTTTATTAATTCCAGAATGGAGATTTTATTAAATATATTTTAAGACAGGCTTAAGCATAATGGCTAAGAGAAAACAAAAAAGACACTCAGAAGAAAGTTAACCATACCCAAGCATGGTTTTAGGCTCCTCAAGGAAGATGCCTTAATTTTCTTCTTTTTTTTTTTCTCCTACTGCTTTGTCCACGTTTTGTGGGTTTTTTTTTCCCTTTTAAATGTGGGATATAATAATAGATAGATGATTATATATATAGATAGAGTACAAGATTACATTACAAAGAATATAGACCCGTGGTCTCCCTCACACCCCCCACCCCACCAGATTCACCATTTCAGTCAGTTCTTTGGTGCAGTCCCCTCTTTGTTGGGTTGTTGTTTTTTTCCTTTTTTATTGCATCACCCCACAAGATATTTATAACTGGTTATTGGCGCTAGCATCCAACAGAGAGGGATACATCTCATTTGTTTTTCTGGGACTGTGTACTTCCATTTAACATATCTTCTAGGTCCATCCATTTACCTGCAAAGTTATGATTTGTCTTTTTTCACTGCAAGAACTCCATTGGTAGATGTACCACATTTTCTCTATCCACTCGTCATTTGAGGGACGTTTGGGTTGGGTTCAGCTTTTTGCTTTGTGAACAGAGCTGAAATAAAATAGGCCTTGCATGCATCTCGCAGTAAGATGAGTTTTGTGGGGTATATACCCAGGAGCAGTATGACTGGGTCAGGTGGAAAGCCATTTTGAGTTTTCCAAGGGTTCTCATACTACTTTCCATAGTGGCTGTACAAGTTTACATTCCCACCAGCATGGATGATGTGTTCCCTTTCCCCAAACCTCTCCAGCACTTGGTATCATTTGTTTTGTTGATCCTAGCCAGTCTTATCAGATTGAAATGTATATCTTAGTGGTTTTGATTTACATATCCTTGATTATTAGTGATGTTGAAAATTTTTAGATGTTTCTCTCAGCCATCTTCTTATTCCTCACTTTGAAGTCTCTGCTGTTCAGCTCTTTCTCCATCTATTGAGTGATTCATTTGTTTTCTTCTTTTGTTTTGAGTAGTTTATATACTCTGGAAATCGATGCTTCATCAGATGTATCTGCAGTGAAGGTTTCCTCCCACTCTGTGGGTTTTCTCTTCACTTCCTTGATTGTTTCTTTTGATGTACAGAAGCTTTTGAGTTTAATGAGGTCCCATTTGTCAATTGTCGACCTTAATTCTTGCGCAGCTGCTGTCTGATTTAGGAAGTCTTTTCCTACACCTATTTATTATAGTCTGCTGCCAACTTTTTCTTCTGTCACCCCCAGAGTTTGGGGTTTCATGTTGAGGTCTTTGGTTCATCTGGAATTGACTTTTGTACAGGGAGAGAGGTAGGGGTTTAATTTCATTCTTCTACAAGTGGTGATCCAGTTTCACCAACACCACTTGCTGAAGATGTTGTCTTTCCTCCATTGTGTCTTCTTGGCCCCCTTGTCAAATATGAGGTGGCTGAAATTATATGTGCTCAGATTTGGATCTTCACTTTTGTTCCATTGGGCAACAGGTCTGTTTTTGTGCCAGTACCAAGCTGTTTTTATGACTATAGCCCTGTAGTATAGTTTGAAGTCTGGTATAGAGATCGCCCCCCTGTATTGCTCTTTTCACTCCGGGTTGCTTTGGCTATTGGGGTCTTTTGTTTTTCCAAATGAAATTAAGAATGTTTCTTTCCAAGCCTGTGAAGAAATTCTTGGGGATTTTAATTGGGATTGGATTAAATCTGTACAAGAGTTTGGGTAGAATGGACATTTTTACTATATTAATTTTTCAAATCCATGAGCATGGGAGGTTTTTCCATGCCTTAATTTTCTTATGTAAATTACTGGCATTGTGTCTACCTCCTATTTGGACTTGATCTGAATATTGTGAAATTATTTTGTTATATTTTATTGAGAGTATTTTTCAAAACAACCACAAAAAGATATTTTGTAATACCTTTCACAGGTTAAGATTATATTTCTTTGTCCTTCGGTTATGACACAGATGTTCTACTACCATTTGTTTGTTAAAAGAGTTTCCAAGAGCCAGGTGTGGTGGTGCATACCTTTAATGCCAGCACTCGGGAGGCAGAGGCAGGTGGATCTCTGTGAGTTCAAGGCCAGCCTGGTCTACATAGTGAGCTCCAGGCCAGCTGGGACAAAAGGGAGACTCTGTCTCAAAAATACAAAAAAAAAAAAAAAAGAAAGGGGGTTCCAAGGTACTCCAGGGGTGCAGGGTCGGGGTGGGGGGGATGGGACAGAGGACATGATTTCACTTCAGACAATATCACAATAAGGATATAAGGCCATTCCCTTCAGGAATTCACCCTCGGTAAAGAGCTCACTCTGTGAAAGACTCAATCTCACCCCCAGAGTGGTTGTGTTAGAGCAACAATACATGTATAAGTGACCAGAGATGCAGTGGAAGAAAGAGCAGCACTGAAGAGTCTCTGGTGAGCCTAACCCCGAATACCCTGCAGCTGCCAATCCAGGTATTCTAGAGGAAAATAATGTTTGTGGCAGGTTTCCCAAAATGTGGGCCCCTATTTCCCTCCTCTAGGATTTTTTTAAATTTATTACTGAGTTAAAATAGACCATCCAAAGGAGCAGTCTTCCTATATAGCATCGCTGTGGCTTCTACAAATTGATGTGACTGAATTGCTTTTAAAGACCTAAAGGTTATATAGAAAAGAAGGAAAAAGTCTCCATGAAGCTCAATGTTTTGTCAAGAACACTGCTCAATCTGGCACCCAGTGTGTTTTCTCAGTATAATATACAGTGTGTCTCCTTTGGTCAACATTTATGACCCGGCAAGCAAGACTGATCTTATTACCATATTCTTTTTTCATTTGCTGCTAGAAATATCAAAGACAAGCTTAGCCCACTCAGCATATGGATTTAAGAGTGTATACTTCCAACCTTGAAGAATGTGCATGAACCAACCTAGCTGCAAGTCACTTTTCTCTCTCTTTTCTTTGTTTTCATTTCATCACATTTTCTGGCTCTCATTAATTTGTCATGCTATTTTTATATTATTGTTAGGTCAGAAAAGCTGAGATTGAAATAAATTCAAAATTGACATGTCTGTCGACCAGTGATTTGTTTCATTATGGGCTAAATAAAGCAAAAGTGTTCTTTATGTTCCAGCTATGCAAAGTTCAATGTTTGGAATACAGAAGACAATACTCCTGACAGATGATGCTTTAGGACACACAATTTCTCTCTAGAGAATTTTTATGAAAACCACCAGCCTCAAAAAATAAAGACAGATATTTCCTTTAATGTCACTTTCTTTTTCCTCCAAAGTAAAACCAAATTATTAGCTATCCTTTCTATAAAATATAGGATTAGAAAATCTATACATGAGGAGTCCGTCTAAGACAATGAAGTTGAAGAATACAGTGGAAAACAGTTAAGGAATATTATATTGTATATTATACAGCTTTAAAGTTATTTATTATAAACATGTGTATAAAAACCAAAGAGATGGTAGAACTGCCGTTTCATTGACATTTCTTGTCTATTAAAGCATTTCTGAACATAAGTAGGTATAGAGAACTTACAGCATTCATAATTCGGGTCAGTTCTCTGTAGGGGCCCCACCGAGATTTGTGGGGGGTGTCCATTTAATCCCAGGATGATCCATGTGGAAAACACGCGCAGGAAAGCACACCACGTGGACGCATGTTAAGGTCCAAATGCAGACAGAGGTTATATTCCAAAATGTCTGGTTATATATCCAGCATTGACTCATATCCCAGGACCAAATACTAAACCTTTTCGTCACTATATCCCACCCCATGGGTATGGCCAGCGAGGTCCCATTGGTTTAGAATGCTACCCATCTTAACTAAATTTTCCCACAGTTCTCTTTTAGAAAAATTCAAAAATGTGCATATAAAAATAAATAAGAAATATTTGCTAGACTAAAGTAAGAAAAATCTTTCTTACGATAGTTTAGATTGCTAATATTGGATGGGCTTACTTAGGAAGATTGACCACAATTTTTAGTCCAGTGAAACCTCTTGATGATGCTGTCAGTATAATAAAATCCATGAGAGCTTTCAGACTAACTAAAATATAAGTTATGTTACCTGTAAAGCAAGGCACACTTGTTTGGCATGGCTATTACGTACAAGAACAAGAACACAGGCTGGGGGGATAGCACAGCTGTTAAAGGCTGAGGCTAAGAACTGCAACAATAAAAAAAAAAAAAAAAAAGAACAAGAAGGCACAGAACATGAAATAATACTGATAGCACTGCAATCTATTTTTCTCCTGCCAGGCATAACGAGTGGTTTCATTATTTACTTCTTATACTCTATCATTAACTAAATTCAAATCTGCCTTCATAGTGCACACTATTGTAGTTTTGCTATAATATTTGATTTTGTAAGGCAAGGATCATAGCAGATATCTTAAATGAGTGATTTCAGAAGATGGCCATATTCATGGTGGCAGGAATATGCGGCAGAGGCATGTTTTGACAAACCAGGAAGCAGAGACAGCAGCCAGAACCAGGGTCTGTTTTAAACCTTTAAAGGCCTACCCCTACTGACCTACTTCTACTTGTTGGGCATCTGCTCCTAAAGGTTCCCAAAATTGCACCAAAGCTAGAGAACAGCATTCAAAGCATGATCCTAGGTGATGTTTCATATTCAAAACATTAAGAATATTCACAAATTTATTTTTTGAGACATGGATTCTAATTCTGATCATAAATCTAGACCCCAGATCCAGTAGCATCCCATTCAATGAATGAGCATGGCACCTACTAGACTGCTTGTAGGTGTCCTGTCTTTAGGGATCTCATAAGGTAGCATCATCTATCTGGTCAGTAATATGTGTATTTATTTGGTTGTCTCAGTTTCTAGCAAATGTCTTAGATTTGAAAGTTAGAGAGTCATTAATTATAAGCATGTATATAAATTTCAAAGTACAAGCTATAGTATTATTGAAACACAATACATTGTATGTATGTGCATGTATACATATGAACATGTGGTATATATGTATGTGGTGTTTAGGCAGGTACACATGCCTGTGAGTGCATATAGGTAGGGAGGAGGAAGATGTTTAGCGTCCTGCTCTAAATTTCTCACCTTATTCCTTTGAGACAGAGTCTCTCACTGAATCTAGAGTTCAGCTGGCAGTCAGCAAGCCCCTATAGTTCTCTTTTCCCCAGGGCCCACAGCACTGAGGTTATAGGTAGGTACATGTGCAGCTGTGCATAGCTTTTTATGTGAGTACTGGGGTCTGAACACAGATCTTCATGTTTGTGCAGAAATTTCTCTTACAACTGAGCTATCTTACCAACCTCTGAAATACAATATCTAACATAACCTGGTATTACAAAAAATGCTAAAAATTGCATACTAAGAGAGTCCAATTCTACCTATTTTAATGGTCCTTGTCCTATAAGGGGTATTTCTACTTTAACACTATCTCTAAATGGTTCCTGTTTGTTTCTTTTTATTTTTTTTCAGAAAATGGGAATAGATTATTAATACTTCAGATTATTAATGCTTCTATAGTCCATAGATGGAGTTCTTCCCATCTTTTTAATGATGTGAATCTCAAGGAGGGCCTAGTAAATTCTGATACTATCAGAGTCCATGTGTATTTTATTTTATATTCAGGAAAACAGCATAAATGAAGGTTCTTAATGCCTGCATTTAGGGAAGGGGGTATGGGAATTTGTGGGTGTGGTTGTGTATACATGCATGGCACACATGTGTATGTGAAACAAAGAGAATCTGGCTGTAAAAGAATTGCTATAATAAGTTCCCTTATTTTAAAAAAGAAAATTACTATTTGAATATTGACACAACTTAAGAAAGAAATTCATACATTAGAATTGAAATAGAAAATGTGTCTTTTATTTTCCACTCATTATTTCAAGGTTTGAAATTATGAAGAGGAAGGCTAGAATCTGTCCAAAAATACAGCTACATTTTCCCAATCTTACTGTGCCCAGATAGGATAAAGCTGAAATTTGAGTAATGATTTTTATCAGGTTAGTAAAATATATTTCACCAGAAAACTCTCTTTTATGTTTCCTGAAATACATAACCTTACCCTTTCCTATAAAGGCTTCATTTTCTCCCGAATGCCATGACAGCAGCCCAAAGGACACAATGGGCTGCCTGACTGTTTACATCCTGGGAATATTTATGTAACTTGTGATGGCAGCAAAATACTTAAAAGAGGATACAGAAGATAAAGTGATGGAAGCCAGCCTGCCTTAAACACCCTGTAATCCTTGGCATCTCCTAAATCACAGGATATGATTAGTGATAAAATTCTTCAACAGTTGTCAGCTTTCTGAAAGATTGTGTTTTCCTTTTGAGTGAACTATCTATCAAATTTAGAGAATTTATCGCCTGACCTATCAAATATATTACTTTTAAGTCCTTGACCAATTTCATAAACATTACAAACAACTACTATGGTTTTATTTTACTTTTATTGTTTTTAGCTGAGTTACATCCCAGATAGGTACTTGAAAGCAACGTCACGTGTCAAATGATGTATGCACCAATAGGGCCAAAGCTCAAGGAAAGCTTTTCCTTGCTCCTTTTGTCTTTTGAATGGTTTTCATTTTAAATGTGAAAAGAACATATTTAAAGGACATATTTTCCTTTTGGCAAAAATAAGACAATCTCTAACTCCTTTAAAAAATGCCCTAATTGTTATCTTTCAAGAAACAAGAAATATTTCACATTTTTTTCTGTAGGTTAAGAAGACTGTAACCCAAGCTTCATGCAATATAAGATAATACTTCTTTCATTCTTTTCACTAATCCTTTGAGAATTTCACACAGTGAATTTCAATCATATTCACACCTCTCCCCCAATTCCTCCAGATACACACACACACACACACACACACACACACACACACACTTTTCTACCCACTCAACTCTGTGTTCTCTTTTTTTGTTTAACCCATCAACTCCAGTTTGTGACAAGCTACCAGTCACACCCTTGAAGATAACTGACTCTCCCTCTTCTGGCAGCTATCAGTCACCAATACCTCCTCAGGTAAGGGTGCGACATCATGCCCCTCTCCCTCATCCATGCTAGGATTTTGTCTGGCTTGAGGTCTTGTGCATGTTGTCACAACCACTATAAATTCATGTGAAACTGCCCTCTGTATCTAGAAAATGCTGTTTTGTTGCAGTCATCCATAGCCTCTGACTCTTACAATCTGTCCACCCCATCTTCTGAAGTGATTTCTGAGCCTAGGGAGGTGGAAGTGTGACATAGATGCCTCAATTACCACTGAGTACTCCAGTCTTTTATTTTCTGTACCTTGACTAGCTGTGATTCTCTATGTTAATCACCATCCACTGAAAAATTAAGTTTCTCTGGTGAAAGTTGGAAAGATGCACTGATCCATGGGTATGAAATCATTAGGAATAAGTTTAATACTACTCCATTTAGTAGGGTAATTAATAGTAGCAGGTTCTCCCCCAAGTACTTATAACCTGTCTAGAAACAAGTTCTTGGTCCTAATAATGGTGTCAGGTATGGGTTCCATTTGCACAGTGGTCCTTAAATCATCCATTCAGAAAGTATTTGGTTATTTACATAATATTCTTGCCACTGTTGCAAAAGTGGGCATATCTTGCAAGTTCTGTAGTTACTGTAGCTAACAGCCTTCACAGCTGAGTACTATTGATGATTACCTTTCTCCTCCAGTAATTACCTTCTAACACTATGAAAACCAGCTAGTAAGGATAAAACTTACAGGTCAATACAAGCTTGATTTCTCCACATCTCATGACTCAAGTATGAAGTATTTTCAACAATGGGGTCTTACTGCCAAGTTCTGGAGGGTAACAAAAAGCATTTCTAATAGCTGTAATATTTAGAGCTTTATGGGGCCTCACTGCACAACAACTCTAAAAGAGATAACCCATTTCTGGCATTGGACATTTTATTTGTTAACCTGTGGTTTCTAGTACGGATATTGCTGCCCTATTAAAGGGTAACTCCATTAAACTCTTTGTATGTATGTATATATATATAATATCTATATATATATAATATATATATATAATTAGGAAGCTTCATAGTAGATTCCATAAGCATTTGCAAAAGATCTTTAAGTGAGTTATTACTCCGGGCATTCTCTGTTCTACCTTAACCCCGATCACCAACCCCATTTAATACTTCCCATTCCATTATTCGGTTTTGCCCATTTATACTACTGCATTCTACTTTCCTTCCCTTTAATCCCAACTCCCATGGCACCTTACTAATTCCCTGACCTTGACCTCTATGGGTATTCCAAATGAACACACATATCTAAATATTCAAAGCTAACATCCACAAATTAGAGAAAACTTGTGATGTTTATCTTTCTGCATCTGGGTTACCTCATTCAGGATGATTGTTTCCAGCTCTTTCAATTTACTTGCGAATTTCATGTTTTTGTTTTTCTTAACAGCTGAATGATATTCCATTGTGAAAGTGTACCACATCCTCAATATCTATTCACCAGTTGTGGGACTTTTATTTTACTACTTCATATGAACAGAGGAAAGTCATACCCATAGTCAAAGAACATAAAACATCAGGATATTATACAAATGCATCATTATAATATACATCTTCAATACACATTTATTCCTCATTAGGATCCCAGCAGTATATATATGCTTAGTACTTTTATATAGCCCAATTCTTGTATTGCAAAGTAATGTGTATATACTAATCTTAAGTCAATTCTACTATTACAACTCAGCCTGGAATTCTCCCTCCAGAACTTCGTTGGTTTTATTCATTAGACTTCTTCTAAGACATAAGATAAAGTGAAGGGAGCATTATATATCTCTGTTAAATTTAAGAATCTTGCAATGTAACGAAGCAAATCTACCATGGGTACATATAGAGACATTGTCCTTGTTTGCCTCTGTGATGGTTAATCCTGGTAATCTTGGGTATCAACTTGACTAGATTTGGGATGAACAAATATGAGAAAGAGATTCTCAGATTGCATTATCTTGAGCCAGGTGGCCCACCCTAAATGTGGGCTACCTTCTGATGGCAGCCAGTATAAAAGGCCAGGGCAGAGGGAGCTGGTCCTTTTTGTTTCTGTTTGGCTTCTCTCTCACTGGTGAGTTCATCTTGCTGCTGTGATCATCTCTTTGGATACCAGTATAAACTGAAGACAGTCAGATCTCCTGGAATCTATCAGACCTTCAGCATCAGGTTGGGACTACTGAGACATCCAGCCTTGTGGACTGAGCAACTACCTGGATTCTCAGCCTCTCCCGTGCAGTGCAGCTATTGTTGGACCACTTGGACTCTATCCTGTGAGCAAATCAATAAATCTGGATAGATAGATAGATAGATAGATAGATAGATAGATAGATAGATAGATAGATAGATAGATTCATTCTATTGATTGTTTCTTTAGGGAACCTTGACTAATACAGCTATTACTAGTGTATGATCCATAGTCTAAGAAAAATACCATAGTCTAGAATTATGAAAATCCACCTGCTAAGAAGCACAACTAAAGTGTAAAAATATTATAAATGTTCAGATACAAAAAGCAAAGCTGGCACTTTCCTCCCACAGGCCTGTGGGAATTGTTAATGTCAATGCTCAAAAAGTGTAGACAGGAGCTACAGTGTCACCAAAAAGTCATCAGCATTGCTAAAAAAAATAATCTCCCAGCAATAGAAGACTGCAGGGAGCAAGGATTAAAGAGAGAAAAACTGTTTCTATTTTGAATTTGGTTCAGAATGGTCTGTTTGGGCCTAGCAGATAAGGAATGAAAAATAATAATCACCTCATTTAAGCCTTTCAAAAATAAATGTTGAATGTTTTTGTAAATTCAACAATATTTCATTCAATTAAATCAAAAATCTTGATATAATACTTAAAATGATTTTAATTTTTCTTTATTCTTGAGAATTTCATACTATATACAATAAAATATAGACACGCCTACCCCCATAGCCCCCTCCAACTCCCCCCATATTGCCCCATCATGACCCCCTCCCCATATCATGACTTCTTAAAAAAATAAAATATTTTATAGGTGTTTTGTGTGTTTCATACATCATTTCTCAGTACAATTTAGAAACACTCCCTTTTCCATGCCCCCCACCCCACCCCAGTTCATGCATTCTGCCATACATGTCTTGCATCTTTTTCTCAGTCTGTTTAAAGTTTTTCTCTGCAGAGGTTTATTGTTTGGGCAGAGGTTAATTGTTTCAGTCAATTCTTTGATCCAGTCTTTTTGTCATTGTTGTTCCCTCCCATTTGTATTGCTCCAAAATTAGTCTATATATGTGTCACATATATACCAAAATTATGGCCTTTGAAAATAAACTGTATGCTAATTCCAAATTATGTTTAGGAGTTCACATTTTCCCTTTAATTTTATATTACTCTAATATATGAATACATTCTCTCTACACATATAACATGATTACAAAGTCTGAAAATAAGTGGTCCGTTAATTCTAGAGCCCATTAGAGAATTCACATGATAACAGCATAGTTGCCTTCAGATAAAAAGAAATATAACATTATCTTTTCTCAGCTTGACTTTCAACTATGGATTTGGTGCTAGCATCCACAAATCAGGGATACCAATCATCTTTTGGTTTTCTGGGACTGTTTTAGTTTACTTAGAATAACGGCTTCAAGTTCCATCCATTTACCTGCAAAGTTCATGATGGCATCTTTCTTTGCTGCTGCATAGAATTCCATTGTGTAGATGTACCACAATTTCTCTGTCCACTTGTCTGTTGAGGGACACTTGGGTTGCTTCCAGCTCTTTGCTACTGTGAAGAGAGCTGCATTAAACATCGATGTGCATGTATCTCTGCGATAGGAGAGTCTTGTGGGTATATACCCAGGAGTGGTGTGAATGGGTCAGCAGTGAGCTCATTTTCAGTTTCTTGAGAGTTCTCCACACTGCCTTCCATAGGGGTTGGATGAGTTTGCGTTCCCACCAGCAGTGAATGAGCATTCCCCTATCCCCACAACCTCTCCAGCATTTGATATACTTTGTTTTCTGGATAATAGCTAGTCTTACTGGAGTAAGATGAAATCTTAAGGTGGTTTTAATTTGCATTTCCTTAATTATTAGCGATGTTGAACACTTTTTAAAGATGTTTCTCAGCCATCTTTACTTCTTTATTTGTGAAGTCTCTGTTCAGCTCTTTACTCCATCTTTTGAGTAGGTCATTTGTTTTCTTCCTCCTTTGTTTTTTGTTCAGTAGTTTATACACTTTGGATATTAATGCTCTATCAGATGTATCACTGGTGAAGGTTTCCTCCCACTCTGTGGGTTTCCTCTTCATTGATTGTTTCTTTTGCTATACAGAAGCTGTTGAGTTTAATAAGGTACCATTTGTCAATTGTTGACCTTATTGTTTGCATAGCTGCTGTCTGATTTAGAAAGACTTTTCCTACCCTTATGTCTTTTAGGTTACTACCAACATTTTCTTCTATCATTTCCAGGTTTCACATTGAGGTATTTGATCCATTTGGAGTTGATTTTTGTACATGGCAAGAGGTAGGGGTTTAATTTTATTCCTCTACAAGTGGTGATCCGGTTATGCTAACACCATTTGCTGAAGATGCTGTCTTTCCTCCATTCAGTCTTCTTGGCCCCTTTGTCAAATATGAAGTGTCTGAAATTGGCTGTGCTCAGGTTTGCATCTTCAATTTTGTTCCATTGATCTACAGGCCTGTTTTTATGCCAATACCAGGCTGGTTTTATGACTATAGCCCTGTAATATAGTTTGAAGTCTAGTATGGCAATTCCCTCTTTATTGCTCTTTTAGTTCGGGGTTGCTTTGGCTATCCAGGGTCTTTTGTTTCTCCATATGACCAATAGGATGTTTTTTTTCTAGGTATGTGAAGAAGCTTGTGGAGATTGCATTGAATCTGTGTATTACCTTTGGTAAGATGGTCATTTTAGCTATATTGATTCTTCCAATCCATAAGCATGGAAGGTTTTTCCATCTTCTAGTATCTACCTCAATCTCCTTCTTGAGGAATTTAAATTTTTCTTTGTAGAGATTTTTTTATGTTTGGTCAGGTTTGCTCCTAGATAACATTTGGGGGGCCTATTGTTAATGGGAAAGTCTCTTTGTATTCCTTATCCAATTGCTTGTTATTGACATAAAGAAAAGCTACTGATTTTTCTAAGTTAATTTTGTATCTGGCCACTTTACTGAAGCTATTGATGGTTTCTCAAAGTTTTCTGGTGGAGCTTTTGGTGTCCATTAGGTAAACTATCATGTCATCTACAAAAAGGGATAGTTTGACTTCCTCTTTTCCAATTAGTGCTCTTTTCCAATTAGTGCTCCTCTGATTTCCTTTTCTTGTCTTATTGCTCTCACCAGCATTTCAAGAACTATATTGAAGAGGAGTGGGAATAGGGGGCAGCCTTGACAGGTTCCTGACTTTAAGGGGAATGATTCTAGTTTTTCCCCATTTAGGACAATGCTGGCTGTGGGTTTGCTGCACATGACTTTACTCAGTTTTAGACTTCTGATGAATGTTTGTACTTTGAAGCTACCTAGTCGATCATTGATTTACTTAGAAGGGAGAGAGACAATGCAAGCAACAAGCCAGTTTTTGGGTTTAGAGACATCTCTCCAGAAGACATACATCTATCCCCAGATTTTTAGGTGATTTTCCTAATGCTTTTTGTACAATACAGAGCTATCTTGTCAAGCTGTGCAAATCAGAGACCAATGGCTGTGACAGGCCATACAGTATGGGCTCAAGGGCCCCACACTAAACTCTGAGTCCAGACTCCAGCAGGCTTATCCAGGAAGGAGACCTCCTTTGTCTCTAATGACCCAGTAGGTTGCCTGTCATTAGCTGTGAGAAGCAGTCCACTTCATGAGCAACACCTTGGTTAAAACATATGATTACAAAAATATACCCAGATGGTTTTAAAAATGTAGAGATGATTACTGTAGAATTTCTGAGTCAGAAACAAATAACTGACCCAAGAATCCAACTAGTCTTAAATTAAAAATAGGAAAATTTACCTCACAGCTAGACAGCCTCAGTATTGTATAAACTGTGAAGTTTAAAATGTTGTTATGTTAACTGTCATAAACTTAAGAGTCATATTTTACTCTGATTTAACTTTTCATCTCTGATTTAGAGTTTTTATCAAGGTGTTGAAGTTTTGGGTTTGAAACCAGTTCAACATGATATTTGTTTTATGGGGCTGTTTGAATGCATAGACTTGCATCTAATGCTAATGATTTACTTGATATCAAGTTGATTCACAAGTAAACTGTTTCTTGCAAGAGTTGCTTTTGATATTTCCTTTTTACCTAACCAGATAATTTGGCTCAAAAAGCTAGGTTCTATCTCCCTGAACCACCTGCATGCAGTCCAGGAGGAGACAGTTTGGAAAAGCTTGGTAATCCTTATCAGTTTATTTCCTGTCTTCTAGTATGACTTACAACTCCTGTCTTTCTGGGAAAACTATAAATCAGGATAAGGGGTCTGCAAAAGAAGAAAATTCTTCCCATTTGTAGTAACTGTAGTGAACAGTTTACATTTAAAAGAAGCCTGAAATTGTTTAATTCGATCTTGGGGCTATGCCTGCTTAACTAATGGTGCTAGTCCCTCCTCCAGTCAGTATTATACAAAGCTGATCCAAGCCTTATTTAGAATATTATACAGTAATTAAAAGTATTACACTTGTAACTCAGCCTTTCTGGTTGGATAACCACCATACATACTGCCCATACCAATTTGGCCAAAAACAAAAGTTGGTTAATCTGGGCTAACTGCATGGACTTAAACACCCAAAAGAAAGGTATAACCAAAAGATAAGTAATCATTATATTTCCATTAAAATCTGAGTGATTGTGTCTCTAAACACTAGATTTTAAGTCATTTAAAGTCATACAAGATCTGCTGTAACCAAATAATAAAGTTTCTTTTTTCTATTTAAGCAACTACCTAAGGGAAAACTCACACCATGACTATCAAAATTTTCTGGAAAGCAGATGCTGAGTCCAGACACCTGCTGTTACCAAATAATAAAGTTTCCTTTTCCTATTTAAGCAACTACCTAAGGGAAAACTCACACCATGACTATTGAAATTTCCTGGAAAGCAGATGCTGAGTCCAGACACTATGGCCAAATGAACAAAAGGAGAAGCCCAATAATGGATGCTTTGGAACCTCCCATTGAGAAATTCTAATGGACTTTTAAGTTGGACATTTAATTCACCCTCTTCATCTCTTGGTTCCCTGCCTAGAAAATGTACCTAGATACTCTCGCCTTCATAGGCACTAATCAAGGATTTTGTGATAAATGTGATAAAAGTAGGTGCTAAAAATTGGCTTGGCAGTTTAGGGTCAAGACCCCCCAAAAGAGTTAGTTTCTTTCTAAGCTGAGATCTGAGGACTTTCTGGATCTGGTTGCTCTGACTCCTGGCTCATGCATCCTTAACTCACTTGTCAGATTTATTGACCAGTAGGTAAATTCCATTAAAATCATGGTGCTCAGGACCCAATACAACCCCCCACCAAGCAGAGATCATTCCATCTTGGAAACACCAACTGTGGTTGACTCTTGTGAACTTCCTTCAAGGATTTGAAGGTCACATAATGAGAGGGAGAAATGAGTTGCAATCCCAGATTTTCCTCATTCTGCCTGACCCCCTACACGTCAGCATCATGAACTTGGTGACATTATTAAAGGCCCCTGGTCACAAAAGTTTATTAACTACACCTTGACCCTTGGTTCTCAAATTGTCTCCCTTAACTGTACCAGCCCTGAGGTCATAGCCTTCAATACTAGCTTTGTTTCTCCAATGTGGTATAAGCTGAAGTCCATTTTTGACCCTGCTACATTGGTCACCTGGGGCATCCTCTGCCTCCTGGCCCTTTTCTGCCCCTCCAGATGAGGTTATTTGCATCTGGCTCTCATCCATCCACAATTCATGGGAATGAGCTTGGATCTCCCCTCCACAGTACAGCTCCTGACCTCTTCCCTCAGAGGCTGGTTAGTCAATGATGGGTAAGACCCTGAAAACCAGGGCAAACTAAGGCAGGAACAGTCAAAATGTCAGAATGCCAAAGGAGGGGCCAACAAGGTTCAGGCATAGCACCTGAACTCACACTCAGACCACCCCTCATGCAAAATTAAATACAAAGGTTGGAAATGTAGTAGCCAGTATGCTAAGAATTACGCAGTGCACCTGCACACAGCTTGTCCCTCATCAACCTAACCTGCAGGCAGCCATACAAGCAGCTGAGTTGTAGACCTGGGCCAATCACAATGTGACATGATGACAGCACTAAGAAGAGACAGGAATGTGAGCAGTACATAAACCCTAACCTTGCCCCCAATAAACAAGTCTGTGGCAGCTTGTCTTCTGCCAGAATTCACCCAACTCCCAGGGTTTGCGTCTTGACTCTGCACCTCTCACCCCCTTTTGTTCATGGTCAGACCACAAAATTCCCTGGCAGGCCTGGGGGATTGACAACAAAAAACTTTGGAGAGAATGAGAGAAAGATGCAAGATATGTATGGCAGAAGGCATGATCTGGGGTGGGGTGGGGGTCATGGAGAGGGGAATGTGCCTAAATTGGACTGAAAGATAATGTATAAAATACACAAATCATCCATTAAACAAAGGAAAAAATACTCATATATAATAAATGTGAGTGTGTGTGTGTGTGTGTGTGTGTGTGTGTGTGCAGCTGAAGGATATATAACAAAAATCCCAGTACCAGGTAAGGAAAACTTCCTTTGGGCTGTTAGGATAGTTAAAGAGACTCCCAAAGCAATGCAAGTTGTTACCATTGTTCTTGGTGGTCTCACAGAACTTGAAGGTAAGATCTTATTTCTGAAAATAAGACATACTTCAGACACAAGATTTGGAAAAATCAAACTGAAACTGATCTCGAAAGCTCTTCCGTGAATACTAGTGTTCATTGTATTAGAAGATACTATGTAAGCTGCCATGGGAAAAAAAAATTCATCAATGATTCTAATCTGCTGTAAAGCCTCAACAATGACCAGCCCAGGAAACTATCTCTTTTGGTACAATAGTGGCACTTTTATCTTGGGGGTAATCAAAAGCTATCTAATTGGAGTAAAAAAATCTGCTCAATGGGAAGGGAGTCATGCATGGTACTGTAAACATAGCAAAGTACATATGGCTGGGGAGGTCATAGACTCTAGACTAAAACTGACTTCTGTTATTTCTCTAGAACAAATTAATTTCTCACAGTATTCTAAATAGGCATACTTACATTTACAGACAATTATACCCCTCACCACTCATCAAAGAAGCTTCTTTTTTGCAACAGATGGAGGCTATTACAAATTTTCACCACTAGTCAAAGACAGGTTATATGTAACTATGAGGTGTCCAGCCTTAACTGACACATCTACAATGCCAGATCCACATCTATGTTTCAGGGAACATCACAAAAGTTGGGGCAGAAAGAGTGTAAGAGTCAGAGAGACATGACACCTGCTGCCAGTTAATGCATTCTAATACACAAACCCAATGAAAATATTGACAGTATAGTAGTCCAGTGAGACCTCCATAATGTCAGAACCAGTTGACATGTCAAGGAGGATAGGGGAATATTTATTGGGTCCCACCTCAAGATGAAGAGCTACAGGCAATCAAAAGACACTGAAAGAAGGAGAATCTGTTCTCCAGGTACTAGACACCTGAAAGATTATCTAATCCCAAATGGGCAGTCCTAAACACATGAGCACCACTAAATAGACTCAGTGGGATATATACAAAAGGCTAGTTGTTGGACAGAAGTCTTCACATGCAAATGTTTACCTAGGGTTTTTGATGGCCTTTATGCAAGGTCCTAATTTTGGCAGAATCTATTTAGAATTATCCTGTTTTCAGGTACACATTCATGAAATTGGCTCTTTTGAAACCTCCAAATTCTATTTATCTAAATTTTAAATAAAATAGTTTTATTGCTTTTTGTGTATTTCATACATCATTTTTCAGTCCAATTTAGACACATTCCCCATTCCATGCCCCCCACCCCACCCCAGTTCATGTATACTGCCATATATGTCTTGCATCTTTTTCCCAGTCTTTTTAAAATTTTTCTCTGCAAAGGTTTATTGTTTGGGTCAGAATTTAATGGTTTCAGTCAGTTCTTTGACACAGTCCTTATGTTGATGTTATTCCCTCCCATTTGCATTGCTCCAAAAATATGCCTATATAAACATCACATATATACCAAAATTATGACCTCCGAAAATAAACTGTATATTAGTTCTAAAAAAATGTTTAGGAATTCACTTTTTCCCTTTAATTTTACATTACTCTAAAATATGAATACATAACTTCCACCCATATGCTGCAATTACAACGTCAGAAAATAAGTGGTAAGTTAATTCTAGAGCCCATTAACGGATTCACATTATAACAACACACTTGCTTTCAAATAAAAATAAATATGACAATAACAGTGCTCAGCTTGCCTTTCAACTAGGGACTTGGTGCTAGCATCCACAAATGAGGGATACCATTCATCATTTCTTTTTCTGGGACAGTGTTACTTCACTTAGCATAATGGCTTCTAGTGCCATTCATTTACCTGCAAAGTTCATGATGTCATCTTCCTTTACCACTGCATAGAACTCCATTGTGTAGGTGTACCACATTTTTGTTATCAACTCATCAGTTGAGGGGCAATTGGGTTGGTTTCAGCTCTTTGCTATTGTGAAGAGAGCTGCAGTAAACATAGATGTGCATGTATCTTTGTGGTAGGATGATTCTTATGGGTATATACCCAGGAGTGGTAAGACTGGGTCTTTTGCTGAACATGCTATCTTTCTTCCATTGAGCATTTTTCACCCTTTTGTAAAAGATGAGGTGGCTGAAATTGTATTAACTCAAGTTTGGATCTTCAATGGTTCAACATACATAAATCAGTAAATATCATAAAACACATAAATGGACTGAAAGACCAAAACTACACAATCGTCTCAATTGATGCAGAAAAAGCCTTTGACAAGATCCAGCATCCCATCATGTTTAAAGTTCTAGAGGGAATTGAACTGAAGGGAACATTCCTAAATAGAATCAAAGCTATATGCAACAAACCCACAGCCAACATCATCCTAAATGGAGAAAAATTAGAACCATTCCTTTAAATGCAGGAACACAGCAAGAGCAAAAAGACAAGAAAGGGAAATTAAAGGAGTGCTCATTGCAAATGAGGAAATCAAACTATCCCTCTTTGCAGATGAGATGATAGTTTACCTAAGGGATGTTAAAAACGCCACTGGAAAACTCCTAGAAACAATTAAGTGTTTTAGTAAAGTGGCAGGATACAAAATTAAC
This sequence comes from Rhizomys pruinosus, assembly GCA_009823505.1. Lineage (NCBI taxonomy): Eukaryota > Metazoa > Chordata > Mammalia > Rodentia > Spalacidae > Rhizomys > Rhizomys pruinosus. The sequence goes on along the minus strand of VZQC01009623.1, from coordinate 16,081 downwards.
CTAGAAAAATCAGTAGCCTTTCTTTACACCAACAATAAGCAACTCGAAAAGGAATATAAGGAGGCCTTCCCACTGACAAGAGCCTCAAAATAAATAAATAAATAAATAAATAAATAAATAAATAAATAAATAAATACCTACATACATACATACCTGGGAGCAAACCTAACAAAAGACACAAAAGATCTCTACAACAAAAATTTTAAATCCCTGAAGAAGGAGATTGAAGATGACATCAAAAGATGGAAAAACTTCCCATGTTCATGGATTGAAAAAATTAATATAGCAAAAATGTCCATTCTACCCAAATTAATATACAGATTCAATGCAATATGAATTAAAATCTCCGAGTTTCTTCACAGACTTGGAAAAAAATCCTTAAATTCATATGGAAAAACCAAAGACCCCAAATAGCTAAAGCAACGCTGAGTGAAAAATGCGATACAGGGGGGCTCACCTTATCAGACTTCCAGCTGGGTATATACCCATAAGACTCATCCTGCTGCAAAGATACACGCATATTTAGGTTTACTGCAGCTCTCTTCACAATAACAAAGTGCTGGAACCAACCCAAATGCCCCTGAACTGATGAGTGGATAACAAAAATGTAGTACATCTACACAATGGAGTTCTATGCAGCAGTAAAAAAAGATGACATCATGAACTTTGCAGGTAAATAGATGGAACTTGAAGCCATTATGCTAAGTGAAGTAGCGCTTTCCCAGAAAAAGAAATGATGAATGGTATCCATCATTTGTGAATGCTAGCACCAAGTCCGTAGTTGAAAGGCAAGCTGAGCACCATTATTGTCATAATTCTTTTTATCTGAAAGCAACTGTGATGTTATAATGTGAATCCATTAATGAGCTCTAGAATTAACTTACCACTTACTTTCAGACATGGTAATAAATATATACAGGCAGAAGGTATATATTCATATTTTAGAGTAATATAAAATTAAAGGGAAAAATGTGAACACAAACATTTATAAGAGTTAACGTACAGTTTATTCCTGGAGGACATAATTCTGGTACATATATGACGTTTATATAGGCATATATTGGAGAAATACAATTGGGAGAGAATCACAACAATATAAGGATTGGGTCAAAGAACATGCTGATACAGTTAAATTCTGCCCAAAACAATAAACCATTGCAGAGATAAGCTTTAAAAAGACTGAGAGAAAGATGCAGGACATATATGGCAAAATGCATGATCAGGGGTGGGATGGGGGGAAGGGAAAGGGGGATATGTCTAAATGGAACTGAAAAATGATGTCTGAAATACAAAAAAATCAATAAAAGTATTATATTCAAAAAAGAGTTTCAATAAAGTGGCAGAAAACAAAATTAGCCTAGAAAAATCAGTAGCATTTATTTAGACCAACAACAAGCAACTGGAGAAAGAATATAAGGAGAACTCCCCACTCACAATAACCTCAAAAAATAAAATAAAATACCTGGGAACAGCCAGGTGTGGTATCTAACCAAAGACACAAAAGATCTCTTCATCACTCCAATAAGAATAGCCAAGATCAAGAAAAAAAAAAGACAACAAATGCTGGAGAGGTTGTGGGGAAAGGGGAACACTTATCTACTGCTGGTGGGAATGTAAACTGGTACAACCACTGTGGAAAGCAGTGTAGAGAATCCTTTAAAAAACTCAAAATGAGCCTACCACCTGACCCAGCCATACAACTCCTGGGTATATACCCACAAGATGCATCCTACCACAAAGATACATGCAGAGCTATGTTTATTGCAGCTCTCTTCACAATAGCAAAGAATGGAATCAACCCAAATGCCCCTCAACTGATGACTGGATAACAAAAATGTGGTATATCTACACAATGGATTTCTATGCAGCAGTAAAGAAAGATAACATCATGAGATTTGCTGGCAAATGGATGGAACTCGAGGCAATTATACTAAGTGAAGTAGCATAGTCCCAGGGGGAAAAAGGGCAAATGGTTTCCCTCACTTGTGGATGCTAACACCAAATCCCCAGTTGTCAGGCAAACAGAGCAACTTTATTATTATATTTCATTTTATCTGAAAGCAACTGTGCTATTACAATGTGAATCTCTAAATGGGCTCTAGAATTGTCCTACCACTTATATTCACACATTGTAATTACCATATATAGGTAGAGGATATGTAGTCATATTCTAAAAAAAAGAATGTAAAATTATAGGACTTTACACTTGCATGCAAATTTACTTTTAAAATACGGGTTTGGGCACGACTGCTTGCAAATTGGTTTTACACAAAGGATGCTTGTACTCATAAATTATTACTTATTGTTAAAAAATGAAAAAAAAGAAGTAATAGAAAAAATAAAATATGAATCTCTAAATGTGTTTAGGAATCAACCTATATTTTATTTTCAGAATTAATTTTGACGTGTGTAGAATGTATATACGCATATTTTGGAATGAAATAAAATAAAAAAGATCGCTACAAAAAAATTTTAAACCTCTGAAGAAGGAGATTGAAAATGACATCAAAAGATGGAAAACCTCCTATACTCATGGATTGGAAAAATTAACAGAGCAAAAATATCCATTTTACCCAAATTAATATACAGATTCAATGCAATCTCAATTAAAATCCCCATGAGTTTCTTCACAGACTTCGAAAAATAAAATCCTCAAATTCATATGGAAAAGCAAAAGACCCCAAATAGCTAAAGCAATCCTGAGCAAAAAGTGCAATACAGGGGGATCACTTTACCATACTTCAAACTATATTACAGGGCTATAGTCATAAAGACAGCCTGGTACTGGAACAAAAACTGACCCATTGACCATTGGAACAAATTTGAACATTTAAATTGTTTTTAAATTGATATGTAAAAGCATCAAAAGCACATATTAATAAGCCAGCATGTGCTGTTTTGTCATAACATGATAAACATGATTATCTTCTCAAACGTTTATTATTTGTTTATGGTGAAAACATTCAAAGCACTTTTTCTGCCCTTCATCCATACCAGTACACAGTCTCTATTCATCCTTCTGTCAAAATGCATACCAGAATTTCTTGCTCCGCTAGGAATTTAGAAATCTTTGGGCAATTTTGGGCCATTTCTCCCACTCTTCAATTCTCTCAACCAGAGATAACCACTACAGTACACATCCACAGATCAGATTATTTTATGTTCTACATATAAGTGACTTTATCTGGGGTTGGAGAGATGGTTCAGTGGTTAAGAGCTCTGGCTGCTCTTGCAGAGGACCCAGATTCAATTGCCAGCACCCACATGGCAGCTAAAAACTGTCTAAAACTCCAGTTCCAGGGGATTCAGCACCTTCTTCTGACCTCTATGGGCATTCCATGACACAAGTGCACTTACATATATGCAGGCCAAACATTAATACACATAATATAAATATAATTTTTTTAAAGTGAGTTTTTGGCCCCAGAGTGCTACAGGGGTGGAGCTACCTGTGCTCCTCGAAGCACAAGACCAGTGTGCATCTTGCTGGGTGAGCAGACTTCACACATGTCCTGCAGAATGCCAACTTGCAAAGGAACAGGTGAGGGCTGCCTTCCTGGGGACTTTGGGCACCCCTGTGCTCCACAGAAGCCTGGTATCGCCCAGGACATTCCAACCTACTGGTCTCAGAGTGCTATTGGGGTGGAGCTACTGCTCCACAGAGCACAAGACCAGCGTGCACCCTGCTGGGCGAGCAGAAGTCACCCATGTCCTGCAGAATGTCAACTGGCAAAAGACCAGCCTAGGGAAGTGGTGGTGCAGAGGATCTAGCTGTGCAGCCAGATCCTCTGGTATGCAGCGTTGAGGCATCAGAACCCAAAGAAACAAACAAATGAATCCACATGCCAAAGACACACACAAAAAAATGGGAAAAGCACATAATAAATCCACACCGAACTCTACCAACCCTACAGAAGACTCTGACAATGAGATCTCCCTGGAAGTAAACCAAGACACAGACTTTAGAAAAACAATTGTGGACATATTCAAACAAATTAGAGAACTAAGGGAAGAGAATGAAAAACTCAAGAAGTACCAAGAGGGTGATAATGATAATCATTGGAAAGAACTAAGGGGAAAGCTTGAAAAACTCAAGAAGGACCTCTCCCTCAAGAGGGAGAAAATGACAAACTTTGGAAAGAACTGAAGAGAGAAAATGACAAATTCCAGAAGGAAGTGGAACTGCTGAAAAGATCAAGACTGGTCTTTGGCTGAACATGCTATCTTTCTTTCCTTGAGCATTTTTCACCCTTTTGTAAAAGATGAGGTGGCTGAAATTTTATTAAACATCAAGGTTTGGAGCTGTCATGGGTTCAACATACATAAATCAGTAAATATCATAAAACACAATAAATGGACTGAAAGACCAAAACTACACAATCGTCTCAATTGAATGCAGAAAAAGCCCTTTGACAGATCCAGCATCCCTTCAGGAGGTTAAAGTTCTAGAGGGTAATTGGAACTTAATGGAACATGTCCTAAGATAGAATCAAAGCCAAATTCAACAAACCCACAGCCAACATCATCCGAAAAAATGGAGAAAAATTATAACCATTCCCCTTAAATGGACAGGGAACACGCAATAGCAAAAGACAAGAAAGGGAAATTAAAGGATACTAATTGGCAAAAGAGGAATCAAACTATCCCTCTTTGGCAGATGAGATGATAGTTGACCTAAGGGATGGTAAAAAAAAGGCCACTGGAAAACCTCTAGAAAAATTAAGTGTTTTTGGTTGTTGAGTAAAGTGGCAGGATACAAAATTACCTAGAAAAATCAGTAGAGCCTTTCTTTACACCAACAATAAGCAACTCGAAAAGGAATATAAGGAGGCCTTACCACTCACAAGAGCCCTCAAAATAAATAATAAATAAATAAATAAAAAATAAATAAATAAATACCTACCTACATACATACATACGGAGAAACGAACCAAAGATACCAAAAGATCTCTACAACAAAAATTTTTAAATCCCTGAAGAAGGGTTGAAGATGCATCAAAAGAGGGAAAACTTCCCATGTTTCATGGATTAAAAAATTTAATATAGTGAAAATGTCATTTCTACCCAAATTAATATCTATATAGATGCAATATGGAATTAAAATCTCCGAGTGTTCTTCACAGAACTTGGAAAAAAATTCTTAAATTTCATATGGGAAAAACCAAAGAAACCGCCAAAGAGCTAAAGCAACGATGAGTGAAAAAATGCGATACAGGGCTCACCTTATCAGACGTCAGCTGGGTATAACCCATAAGACTCATCTGCTGCAAGATACATGCATATTTAGGTTTACTGCAGCTCTCTTCAAAAGAACAAAGTGCTGGAACCAACCCAAATGGCCCCTGAACTGATGAGTGGGAAAACAAAAATTTAGTACAGCTTAAACACAGTGGAGTTCTGTGAAGCAGTAAAAAAAGATGACATCCATGAACTTTGCAGTAAATAGATGGAACTTGAACCGATTATGCTAAGTGAAGTAGCGCTTTCCCAGAAAAAGAAATGATGAACGGTATCCTATGTGGATGCTAGCACCAAGCCGTAGTTTGAAAGTGCAAGCTGAGCACCATTAGTTGTGCGATAATTGTGTTTTAATATATCTGAAAGCAACTTGATGTTATAATGGTGAATCCATTAATGAGCTCTAGAATTAACTTACCACATACTTTCAGACATGGTAATAAATATATACAGGCAGAAGGTATATATTCCATATTTTAGAGTAATATAAATGAAAGGGAAAAATGTGAACACAAACATGTATAAAAGTTTAACGACATTTTATTCCTGGAGGACATAATTCTGTACAAATATATGACGTGTTATATAGGCATAATATTGGAGAAATAACACAATTGGGAGAGAAGCACAACATATAAGTACTGGGTCAAAAAACTTATTGGTACAGTTAAATTCTGCCAAACAATAAACCATGGGCGGAGATAAGCTTGGAAAAAGACTGAGAGAAAGATGCAGGACATATATGACAAAATGCATGATCAGGGGTGGGATGGGGGGAAAGAGGGGGATATGCTGAAAATGGAACTGAAAAATGAGGTCTGAAATACAAAAAAATTCAATAAAAGTATTATAATTCAAAAAGAGTTCAATAAAGTGGGAGAAAACAAAATGGACCTAGAAAAAATCGATAGCATTTATTTGAGAACCAACAACAAGCAACTGAGAAAGAATATAAGGAGAACGTCCCCAGTCACAATAACCTCAAAAAATAAATAAAATACCTGGGAACAGCCAGGTGTGGTATCTAACCAAAGACACAAAAGAATCTCTTCAATCTCTTCAATCACTCCAATAAGAATAGCCAAGATCAAGAAAAAAAAAAAAAAAAAGACAACAAATGCTGAGAGGTGGTGGGAAAGGGGAACACTTATCTACTACTACGTGCTGGTGGAATGTAAACTGTTAAAACCACTGTGGAAAGCAGTGGTTAGAGAATCCTTTAAAAAACTCAAATGAGCCGACCACCTGAACCAGCATCACTCCTGGTACTTTTTCTCAGTCTGTTTAAAGTTTTTCTCTGCAGAGGTTTATTGTTTGGGCAGAGGTTAATTGTTTCAGTCAATTCTTTGATCCAGTCTTTTTGTCATTGTTGTTCCCTCCCATTTGTATTGCTCCAAAATTAGTCTATATATGTGTCACATATATACCAAAATTATGGCCTTTGAAAATAAACTGTATGCTAATTCCAAATTATGTTTAGGAGTTCACATTTTCCCTTTAATTTTATATTACTCTAATATATGAATACATGCTCTCTACACATATAACATGATTACAAAGTCTGAAAATAAGTGGTCCGTTAATTCTAGAGCCCATTAGAGAATTCACATGATAACAGCATAGTTGCCTTCAGATAAAAAGAAATATAACATTATCTTTTCTCAGCTTGACTTTCAACTATGGATTTGGTGCTAGCATCCACAAATCAGGGATACCAATCATCTTTTGGTTTTCTGGGACTGTTTTAGTTTACTTAGAATAACGGCTTCAAGTTCCATCCATTTACCTGCAAAGTTCATGATGGCATCTTTCTTTGCTGCTGCATAGAATTCCATTGTGTAGATGTGCCACAATTTCTCTGTCCACTTGTCTGTTGAGGGACACTTGGGTTGCTTCCAGCTCTTTGCTACTGTGAAGAGAGCTGCAGTAAACATCGATGTGCATGTATCTCTGCGATAGGAGAGTCTTGTGGGTATATACCCAGGAGTGGTGTGAATGGGTCAGCAGTGAGCTCATTTTCAGTTTCTTGAGAGTTCTCCACACTGCCTTCCATAGGGGTTGGATGAGTTTGCGTTCCCACCAGCAGTGAATGAGCATTCCCCTATCCCCGCAACCTCTCCAGCATTTGATATACTTTGTTTTCTGGATAATAGCTAGTCTTACTGGAGTAAGATGAAATCTTAAGGTGGTTTTAATTTGCATTTCCTTAATTATTAGCGATGTTGAACACTTTTTAAAGATGTTTCTCAGCCATCTTTACTTCTTTATTTGTGAAGTCTCTGTTCAGCTCTTTACTCCATCTTTTGAGTAGGTCATTTGTTTTCTTCCTCCTTTGTTTTTTGTTCAGTAGTTTATACACTTTGGATATTAATGCTCTATCAGATGTATCACTGGTGAAGGTTTCCTCCCACTCTGTGGGTTTCCTCTTCATTGATTGTTTCTTTTGCTATACAGAAGCTGTTGAGTTTAATAAGGTACCATTTGTCAATTGTTGACCTTATTGTTTGCATAGCTGCTGTCTGATTTAGAAAGACTTTTCCTACCCTTATGTCTTTTAGGTTACTACCAACATTTTCTTCTATCATTTCCAGGTTTCACATTGAGGTATTTGATCCATTTGGAGTTGATTTTTGTACATGGCAAGAGGTAGGGGTTTAGTTTTATTCTTCTACAAGTGGTGATCCGGTTATGCTAACACCATTTGCTGAAGATGCTGTCTTTCCTCCATTCAGTCTTCTTGGCCCCTTTGTCAAATATGAAGTGTCTGAAATTGGCTGTGCTCAGGTTTGCATCTTCAATTTTGTTCCATTGATCTACAGGCCTGTTTTTATGCCAATACCAGGCTGGTTTTATGACTATAGCCCTGTAATATAGTTTGAAGTCTAGTATGGCAATTCCCTCTTTATTGCTCTTTTAGTTCGGGGTTGCTTTGGCTATCCAGGGTCTTTTGTTTCTCCATATGACCAATAGGATGTTTTTTTTCTAGGTTTGTGAAGAAGCTTGTGGAGATTGCATTGAATCTGTTTATTACCTTTGGTAAGATGGTCATTTTAGCTATATTGATTCTTCCAATCCATAAGCATGGAAGGTTTTTCCATCTTCTAGTATCTACCTCAATCTCCTTCTTGAGGAATTTAAATTTTTCTTTGTAGAGTTTTTTTATGTTTGGTCAGGTTTGCTCCTAGATAACATTTGGGGGGCCTATTGTTAATGGGAAAGTCTCTTTGTATTCCTTCTCCAATTGCTTGTTATTGACATAAAGAAAAGCTACTGATTTTTCTAAGTTAATTTTGTATCTGGCCACTTTACTGAAGCTATTGATGGTTTCTCAAAGTTTTCTGGTGGAGCTTTTGGTGTCCATTAGGTAAACTATCATGTCATCTACAAAAAGGGATAGTTTGACTTCCTCTTTTCCAATTAGTGCTCTTCCTCTGATTTCCTTTTCTTGTCTTATTGCTCTCACCAGCATTTCAAGAACTATATTGAAGAGGAGTGGGAATAGGGGGCAGCCTTGACAGGTTCCTGACTTTAAGGGGAATGATTCTAGTTTTTCCCCATTTAGGACAATGCTGGCTGTGGGTTTGCTGCACATGACTTTACTCAGTTTTAGACTTCTGATGAATGTTTGTACTTTGAAGCTACCTAGTCGATCATTGATTTACTAAGAAGGGAGAGAGACAATGCAAGCAACAAGCCAGTTTTTGGGTTTAGAGACATCTCTCCAGAAGACATACATCTATCCCCAGATTTCTAGGTGATTTTCCTAATGCTTTTTGTACAATACAGAGCTATCTTGTCAAGCTGTGCAAATCAGAGACCAATGGCTGTGACAGGCCATACAGTATGGGCTCAAGGGCCCCACACTAAACTCTGAGTCCAGACTCCAGCAGGCTTATCCAGGAAGGAGACCTCCTTTGTCTCTAATGACCCAGTAGGTTGCCTGTCATTAGCTGTGAGAAGCAGTCCACTTCATGAGCAACACCTTGGTTAAAACATATGATTACAAAAATATACCCAGATGGTTTTAAAAATGTAGAGATGATTACTGTAGAATTTCTGAGTCAGAAACAAATAACTGACCCAAGAATCCAACTAGTCCTAAATTAAAAATAGGAAAATTTACCTCACAGCTAGACAGCCTCAGTATTGTATAAACTGTGAAGTTTAAAATGTTGTTATGTTAACTGTCATAAACTTAAGAGTCATATTTTACTCTGATTTAACTTTTCATCTCTGATTTAGAGTTTTTACCAAGGTGTTGAAGTTTTGGGTTTGAAACCAGTTCAACATGATATTTGTTTTATGGGGCTGTTTGAATGCATAGACTTGCATCTAATGCTAATGATTTACTTGATATCAAGTTGATTCACAAGTAAACTGTTTCTTGCAAGAGTTGCTTTTGATATTTCCTTTTTACCTAACCAGATAATTTGGCTCAAAAAGCTAGGTTCTATCTCCCTGAACCACCTGCATGCAGTCCAGGAGGAGACAGTTTGGAAAAGCTTGGTAATCCTTATCAGTTTATTTCCTGTCTTCTAGTATGACTTACAACTCCTGTCTTTCTGGGAAAACTATAAATCAGGATAAGGGGTCTGCAAAAGAAGAAAATTCTTCCCATTTGTAGTAACTGTAGTGAACAGTTTACATTTAAAAGAAGCCTGAAATTGTTTAATTCGATCTTGGGGCTATGCCTGCTTAACTAATGGTGCTAGTCCCTCCTCCAGTCAGTATTATACAAAGCTGATCCAAGCCTTATTTAGAATATTATACAGTAATTAAAAGTATTACACTTGTAACTCAGCCTTTCTGGTTGGATAACCACCATACATACTGCCCATACCAATTTGGCCAAAAACAAAAGTTGGTTAATCTGGGCTAACTGCATGGACTTAAACACCCAAAAGAAAGGTATAACCAAAAGATAAGTAATCATTATATTTCCATTAAAATCTGAGTGATTGTGTCTCTAAACACTAGATTTTAAGTCATTTAAAGTCATACAAGATCTGCTGTAACCAAATAATAAAGTTTCTTTTTTCTATTTAAGCAACTACCTAAGGGAAAACTCACACCATGACTATCAAAATTTTCTGGAAAGCAGATGCTGAGTCCAGACACCTGCTGTTACCAAATAATAAAGTTTCCTTTTCCTATTTAAGCAACTACCTAAGGGAAAACTCACACCATGACTATTGAAATTTCCTGGAAAGCAGATGCTGAGTCCAGACACTATGGCCAAATGAACAAAAGGAGAAGCCCAATAATGGATGCTTTGGAACCTCCCATTGAGAAATTCTAATGGACTTTTAAGTTGGACATTTAATTCACCCTCTTCATCTCTTGGTTCCCTGCCTAGAAAATGTACCTAGATACTCTCGCCTTCATAGGCACTAATCAAGGATTTTGTGATAAATGTGATAAAAGTAGGTGCTAAAAATTGGCTTGGCAGTTTAGGGTCAAGACCCCCCAAAAGAGTTAGTTTCTTTCTAAGCTGAGATCTGAGGACTTTCTGGATCTGGTTGCTCTGACTCCTGGCTCATGCATCCTTAACTCACTTGTCAGATTTATTGACCAGTAGGTAAATTCCATTAAAATCATGGTGCTCAGGACCCAATACAACCCCCCACCAAGCAGAGATCATTCCATCTTGGAAACACCAACTGTGGTTGACTCTTGTGAACTTCCTTCAAGGATTTGAAGGTCACATAATGAGAGGGAGAAATGAGTTGCAATCCCAGATTTTCCTCATTCTGCCTGACCCCCTACACGTCAGCATCATGAACTTGGTGACATTATTAAAGGCCCCTGGTCACAAAAGTTTATTAACTACACCTTGACCCTTGGTTCTCAAATTGTCTCCCTTAACTGTACCAGCCCTGAGGTCATAGCCTTCAATACTAGCTTTGTTTCTCCAATGTGGTGTAAGCTGAAGTCCATTTTTGACCCTGCTACATTGGTCACCTGGGGCATCCTCTGCCTCCTGGCCCTTTTCTGCCCCTCCAGATGAGGTTATTTGCATCTGGCTCTCATCCATCCACAATTCATGGGAATGAGCTTGGATCTCCCCTCCACAGTACAGCTCCTGACCTCTTCCCTCAGAGGCTGGTTAGTCAATGATGGGTAAGACCCTGAAAATCAGGGCAAACTAAGGCAGGAACAGTCAAAATGTCAGAATGCCAAAGGAGGGGCCAACAAGGTTCAGGCATAGCACCTAAACTCACACTCAGACCACCCCTCATGCAAAATTAAATACAAAGGTTGGAAATGTAGTAGCCAGTATGCTAAGAATTACGCAGTGCACCTGCACAGAGCTTGTCCCTCATCAACCTAACCTGCAGGCAGCCATACAAGCAGCTGAGTTGTAGACCTGGGTCAATCACAATGTGACATGATGACAGCACTAAGAAGAGACAGGAATGTGAGCAGTACATAAACCCTAACATTGCCCCCAATAAACAAGTCTGTGGCAGCTTGTCTTCTGCCAGAATTCACCCAACTCCCAGGGTCTGCGTCTTGACTCTGCACCTCTCACCCCCTTTTGTTCCATGGTCAGACCACAAAATTCCCCGGCAGGCCTGGGGGATTGACAACAAAAAACTTTGGAGAGAATGAGAGAAAGATGCAAGATATGTATGGCAGAAGGCATGATCTGGGGTGGGGTGGGGGTCATGGAGAGGGGAATGTGCCTAAATTGGACTGAAAGATAATGTATAAAATACACAAATCATCCATTAAACAAAGGAAAAAATACTCATATATAATAAATGTGAGTGTGTGTGTGTGTGTGTGTGTGTGTGTGTGTGCAGCTGAAGGATATATAACAAAAATCCCAGTACCAGGTAAGGAAAACTTCCTTTGGGCTGTTAGGATAGTTAAAGAGACTCCCAAAGCAATGCAAGTTGTTACCATTGTTCTTGGTGGTCTCACAGAACTTGAAGGTAAGATCTTATTTCTGAAAATAAGACATACTTCAGACACAAGATTTGGAAAAATCAAACTGAAACTGATCTCGAAAGCTCCTCCGTGAATACTAGTGTTCATTGTATTAGAAGATACTATGTAAGCTGCCATGGGAAAAAAAAATTCATCAATGATTCTAATCTGCTGTAAAGCCTCAACAATGACCAGCCCAGGAAACTATCTCTTTTGGTACAATAGTGGCACTTTTATCTTGGGGGTAATCAAAAGCTATCTAATTGGAGTAAAAAAAAATCTGCTCAATGGGAAGGGAGTCATGCATGGTACTGTAAACATAGCAAAGTACATATGGCTGGGGAGGTCATAGACTCTAGACTAAAACTGACTTCTGTTATTTCTCTAGAACAAATTAATTTCTCACAGTATTCTAAATAGGCATACTTACATTTACAGACAATTATACCCCTCACCACTCATCAAAGAAGCTTCTTTTTTGCAACAGATGGAGGCTATTACAAATTTTCACCACTAGTCAAAGACAGGTTATATGTAACTATGAGGTGTCCAGCCTTAACTGACACATCTACAATGCCAGATCCACATCTATGATTCAGGGAACATCACAAAAGTTGGGGCAGAAAGAGTGTAAGAGTCAGAGAGACATGACACCTGCTGCCAGTTAATGCATTCTAATACACAAACCCAATGAAAATATTGACAGTATAGTAGTCCAGTGAGACCTCCATAATGTCAGAACCAGTTGACATGTCAAGGAGGATAGGGGAATATTTATTGGGTCCCACCTCAAGATGAAGAGCTACAGGCAATCAAAAGACACTGAAAGAAGGAGAATCTGTTCTCCAGGTACTAGACACCTGAAAGATTATCTAATCCCAAATGGGCAGTCCTAAACACATGAGCACCACTAAATAGACTCAGTGGGATATATACAAAAGGCTAGTTGTTGGACAGAAGTCTTCACATGCAAATGTTTACCTAGGGTTTTTGATGGCCTTTATGCAAGGTCCTAATTTTGGCAGAATCTATTTAGAATTATCCTGTTTTCAGGTACACATTCATGAAATTGGCTCTTTTGAAACCTCCAAATTCTATTTATCTAAATTTTAAATAAAATAGTTTTATTGCTTTTTGTGTATTTCATACATCATTTTTCAGTCCAATTTAGACACATTCCCCATTCCATGCCCCCCACCCCACCCCAGTTCATGTATACTGCCATATATGTCTTGCATCTTTTTCCCAGTCTTTTTAAAATTTTTCTCTGCAAAGGTTTATTGTTTGGGTCAGAATTTAATGGTTTCAGTCAGTTCTTTGACACAGTCCTTATGTTGATGTTATTCCCTCCCATTTGCATTGCTCCAAAAATATGCCTATATAAACATCACATATATACCAAAATTATGACCTCCGAAAATAAACTGTATATTAGTTCTAAAAAAATGTTTAGGAATTCACTTTTTCCCTTTAATTTTACATTACTCTAAAATATGAATACATAACTTCCACCCATATGCTGCAATTACAACGTCAGAAAATAAGTGGTAAGTTAATTCTAGAGCCCATTAACGGATTCACATTATAACAACACACTTGCTTTCAGATAAAAATAAATATGACAATAACGGTGCTCAGCTTGCCTTTCAACTAGGGACTTGGTGCTAGCATCCACAAATGAGGGATACCATTCATCATTTCTTTTTCTGGGACAGTATTACTTCACTTAGCATAATGGCTTCTAGTGCCATTCATTTACCTGCAAAGTTCATGATGTCATCTTCCTTTACCACTGCATAGAACTCCATTGTGTAGGTGTACCACATTTTTGTTATCAACTCATCAGTTGAGGGGCAATTGGGTTGGTTTCAGCTCTTTGCTATTGTGAAGAGAGCTGCAGTAAACATAGATGTGCATGTATCTTTGTGGTAGGATGATTCTTATGGGTATATACCCAGGAGTGGTAAGACTGGGTCTTTTGCTGAACATGCTATCTTTCTTCCATTGAGCATTTTTCACCCTTTTGTAAAAGATGAGGTGGCTGAAATTGTATTAACTCAAGTTTGGATCTTCAATGGTTCAACATACATAAATCAGTAAATATCATAAAACACATAAATGGACTGAAAGACCAAAACTACACAATCGTCTCAATTGATGCAGAAAAAGCCTTTGACAAGATCCAGCATCCCATCATGTTTAAAGTTCTAGAGGGAATTGAACTGAAGGGAACATTCCTAAATAGAATCAAAGCTATATGCAACAAACCCACAGCCAACATCATCCTAAATGGAGAAAAATTAGAACCATTCCTTTAAATGCAGGAACACAGCAAGAGCAAAAAGACAAGAAAGGGAAATTAAAGGAGTGCTCATTGCAAATGAGGAAATCAAACTATCCCTCTTTGCAGATGAGATGATAGTTTACCTAAGGGATGTTAAAAACGCCACTGGAAAACTCCTAGAAACAATTAAGTGTTTTAGTAAAGTGGCAGGATACAAAATTAACCTAGAAAAATCAGTAGCCTTTCTTTACACCAACAATAAGCAACTCGAAAAGGAATATAAGGAGGCCTTCCCACTGACAAGAGCCTCAAAATAAATAAATAAATAAATAAATAAATAAATAAATAAATAAATAAATACCTACATACATACATACCTGGGAGCAAACCTAACAAAAGACACAAAAGATCTCTACAACAAAAATTTTAAATCCCTGAAGAAGGAGATTGAAGATGACATCAAAAGATGGAAAAACTTCCCATGTTCATGGATTGAAAAAATTAATATAGCAAAAATGTCCATTCTACCCAAATTAATATACATATTCAATGCAATATGAATTAAAATCTCCGAGTTTCTTCACAGACTTGGAAAAAAATCCTTAAATTCATATGGAAAAACCAAAGACCCCAAATAGCTAAAGCAACGCTGAGTGAAAAATGCGATACAGGGGGGCTCACCTTATCAGACTTCCAGCTGGGTATATACCCATAAGACTCATCCTGCTGCAAAGATACATGCATATTTAGGTTTACTGCAGCTCTCTTCACAATAACAAAGTGCTGGAACCAACCCAAATGCCCCTGAACTGATGAGTGGAAAACAAAAATGTAGTACATCTACACAATGGAGTTCTATGCAGCAGTAAAAAAAGATGACATCATGAACTTTGCAGGTAAATAGATGGAACTTGAAGCCATTATGCTAAGTGAAGTAGCGCTTTCCCAGAAAAAGAAATGATGAATGGTATCCATCATTTGTGAATGCTAGCACCAAGTCCGTAGTTGAAAGGCAAGCTGAGCACCATTATTGTCATAATTCTTTTTATCTGAAAGCAACTGTGATGTTATAATGTGAATCCATTAATGAGCTCTAGAATTAACTTACCACTTACTTTCAGACATGGTAATAAATATATACAGGCAGAAGGTATATATTCATATTTTAGAGTAATATAAAATTAAAGGGAAAAATGTGAACACAAACATTTATAAGAGTTAACGTACAGTTTATTCCTGGAGGACATAATTCTGGTACATATATGACGTTTATATAGGCATATATTGGAGAAATACAATTGGGAGAGAATCACAACAATATAAGGATTGGGTCAAAGAACATGCTGATACAGTTAAATTCTGCCCAAAACAATAAACCATTGCAGAGATAAGCTTTAAAAAGACTGAGAGAAAGATGCAGGACAGTTATGGCAAAATGCATGATCAGGGGTGGGATGGGGGGAAGGGAAAGGGGGATATGTTTAAATGGAACTGAAAAATGATGTCTGAAATACAAAAAAATCAATAAAAGTATTATATTCAAAAAAGAGTTTCAATAAAGTGGCAGAAAACAAAATTAGCCTAGAAAAATCAGTAGCATTTATTTAGACCAACAACAAGCAACTG
>VZQC01009614.1:177541-199618 GCA_009823505.1 Rhizomys pruinosus | reverse complement strand
GTTTTTTAACTTTACAAGAAAATACTGTAACCAACATTGTCTATGAACCTGATTACATGCATTGATGGGAGAGAGAGAGAGAGAGAGAGAGAGAGAGAGAGAGAGAGAGAGACCCACTGTATCACAGGACATCAGTTATTTATTGTTTTGATTATCAATCATTCTAGATTGTATACGAAAGTGTTTATACCATTGTCACCAACACAGCTGCATCAACTATCTGGGGATTTACTTTCTAGTTTGTCAAGAGTGTTTGGAGTTAAAGTTCCCTTAGTGTGCTTTAGCTTGAATTTTCACCATAATGGGTATTTACATCACTGCCCACTGGAATTTCCTTATTCTCTGTGTATGTTTACAGTGTTTGAGTTTTCATCCTTTTCCATTATAGGTTCTGTATGATTTTTTTCTCTTGTTGCTATCTAATTCTTCATATACTCTATATACCAGCCCTTGGAAAGTTATACATGGTATAAACAGCTACTCTGTCACTTTCCTTGTCAGTCCTCTTATATTGTCTTTTGACTAAAAGAAGTTCTTGACTTTTTTGGGGGGGGGGTTGAGAGAGGGTCTCCCTGTAGTCCCAATTGTCCTATAACTCACTCTGTAGACCAGGCTGGCCTTGAACTCACAAAGATCCATCTGCTTCTGCCACTCAAGTGCTAGGATTAAAGGCGTGTGCCACCACGACTGGCTTAGAAGTTCTTGACTTTTAATATGAAATTTACCATACTTTTCTTTTATAGCTAGTGTGTTTGAGTTCTTCTCTGAGGATACTCTCCTGTGTTATCTTCTTAAATTTTTCATGACAATTGTCTCCTGTCTTTCCTTCTTAAAGTTTTTTTTAATTTATTTATTTATGTTGTGTATGAATGTACTGTCTACATGCAAGTCTGTGCACCAACTTGTTGGCAATACCCGGAGGTCCGAAGAGGGTGTCGGATTCCCTGGAACGGAGTTTCCTGGCATTGGAGTTTCAGACTCGGTTCTCAGCCGCCATGTGGGTGCTGGGATCGAACCCGGGTCCTCTGTAAGAGCGGTCGGTGCTCTTACCACAGGCCATCTCTCCAGCCCTTCTTAAACATTTTAAATTTCTTTCATTGGTCTTAATCATTGAAGTTCATTTTGTATAATATATATAAAGTTCCAATTTTTTACAGGTCGTTATCCATTTGTCCCAGCACTGTTTTATCAAAAATAATTTATCACACTCAGCTTCATAACTGAGTTCATCCTGGGCTACATGAGAAAGACCCTGCTTCAAAAAACAAAAAGCAAATGACAAAGAAAAACAATTTCCATTCTCCTCCTTGGACTGCTTCTTCATATACATAAAGACAAAATACACATGGATATGTTTTCTAGGTTACCTATTCCATCCATTATAACTGTTAAATGTACATATTATAAATATGCCCATACCATCCATTATAACTGTTAAATGTACATATTTATAATATGTACATTTAACAGTTATAATTACTATGAAATAAGCTATGAAAATCCATAGAACAGTATTTCCCACCTTAGTCTACCAGGATTTATGTGGCTATTTTGTGCGTATACATTTTAGAATTAACCTGTCAATTCCCACAATTTCTTTTATGCATCAATTTGGAAAAAATTGACAATATTTATAATATTGCTCCTTCAGTTTACAGTCATACACTTACTGTCTACAACAAACATTTTCAATAAAATTTAATCGTTTTTTCTCTGTAAATCTTACATATATTTAAATTATTTCTTAAGAGGTTCATATTTTAAACTCTCTTTCTGGATGCCATTTTTATTTATTTATTTTTAATTTTTTTATTTTTATGTGTGGAGGTATGTGGCAGTAGGTTGGTTTTTGCAGCTGGGGGGTCAGAAGAGGGCATCGGATTCCCCTTGTAGGCCTGTAGTTGATATATTAAATTGTGTACCTAGAAACTTGTCAGACTCACATATGGATTCAAAATTTTTCTGGGTATATTTTCATTTTGAAAACAAACCTTTTATGTGTAAACATGGAAGCTGTTTTGCACTGTAACGTGCTTTTTTTCTCCTAACGTCTTGCTTCAACTTGGACTCTGGTTGCAATAAGGGAACTTGCATGCTTCCATTTCAAAGGAAAAAACATAGAACCTTTCCCAGCTAAGCAGGATATCTCTGAGCTGGTGTTCCTCTATAGACTCTTGGAATCAAGCAGTTCTCTTTTTACTACTGGTTTGCTAATAGATGTTTTTAATTCTAAACAATTTATAAGCTTTTTCTTTATCTACTAACATGATTATTTGATTTTCCATAGATATATCAATATGATTAATTACATAATTAATTGGTATTTCAATCCAGTTATTAAACTACCTTATATTCTTGGAAGAAATCTACTTGGTCCTTTTTATATATTATTAGATTGCCTACCAATATTTGACTTAAGATTTTTTTTTAAATTTTTTTTTATTATTATTTTTGTATGTGTATGAAGTTTGTTTGATGCAGGTCTGTGCACCCGTGTCGTGCAATGCGCGGAGTCAGAAGGGGTCTCCGATTCCCCTGGAACTGGAGTTCTCCTGGAATTGGAGTTACAGACGGTTCTTGAGCCGCCATGTGGGTGCTGGGGGATCGAATTCAGGCCTCTGCAAGAGCGTTCGGTGCTCTAACCGCTAGGCTATCCTCCAGCCCTATAAGATTTTTGTACCTACATTAATGAGGTAGATTGGTTTCTAGTTTTCTTATAACTCTCCTTATAAAGTTTAGGTAAGATAGTTATGTTAGTTCTCAAAATGTGAGCACCATGTGCCAAGGTATTCTGTTTATACCAAACCATTTCTACACCCTCTACATCTAAGACAATAACTTCCTAGTCTCCATTTAAGTTATGTTGGTGACAGAAACATGACTACAGAGAACATGCACATGTATTCTGAGTCAGTTAAGAATGGTGGAACCCAATTAGATGTGGGATATACAGGCACATGGCTGCCTCTGCTGCACAGTATTTCCAGGCAGGTGAGGTGTAGCTGGTGGCTGGGCGGTGGAGTCTTGCTCGACTCAAGGAGACCTGTATTTGCTTTATTGGTTTAGTGGCCTTTGGTAACACTCTCTTGATTCCAGAGCGTCATCTGTACCTTGCATGTGGCGGTCTCAATACATCCTCCCCCTGTGACGTCAGGTCTTCGGCAGCCGGGTCTTATCGCCTCTCCTCCTGAAGGTATCCCAACTTAGAGGCAAGGAAGCCTTACCTTTTGTGGGGCCTTGGATCCCCTGGCACACATCCCCCTGGTAGAACAATCCATTGGTGATGTCAGAGCTCCTGCATTAATATACTTTGCCTAAGTGCATAGCCAAGGACTTTAGTATTTATTTGGTTCTGAACAGAGGATACATCCTTTTCAGTTTCTTATGTCTATTAGTCAATTAAGAAGGGCAGTTTTTAATGGTTTTATTAAGAGATTACCCCCATATAGTTGTCTCCAGTTTACAGTTGGATAAGATCATCATCATCGTCATATTTCTCCTTGTTCTACGGGGGGTAGGCAAGAAAGTCTCTCCTATCAAAACCTTTGTGGCACCTAGAAGGTAAGTTTCATTAGGACCTCATTATAAATAGTTGTTACATGTAGGATTCACAGAGGGGTTCATGTTTATGGCAATCCTGAGGCTTTTTTCCTTTCCAATGTTCAGACGGGTCCAACTTTCAGTTGGCACTTTTTTGTACCTCCTACTCAACGCAAAGCTTGAATCTTTTCTTCTCAACCATTACGTTGGGTGACATTTTGTCTGTTGAAGCAAACAAATTTTTTCCCATAGTTAGTTTTAAATTTGAATTGCAAGGTTTTTGATGAAAAGGTTTCATATCTTCTGTATCCCCCGCCTTTTTTGTTAACCCTATGCTCTCCAGATGCCAGTTGTCTATCTATAACAACTATAACGGGTAGAAATCAAGGCACAGATTTTCATCAAATTCACCCATGTTGTTTGGGGGACTATATATGATTAACTGGGGAAGCAAATTAATTTTAACGTTAAATCATCTTAAAGAGAATGCCACAAGAGTGATACTGTACAACAAGGAAATTATAGAGAACTTTGTAATAGGTGCCAGTCCCAAAGTTATTGCTCTACAGATTTTGTGTAAAAACAAATGTGGACAACAGCGAATAATATATCTACCATTTAACTCAGATAGCATTACCATTTTATCAGCGTGGTGTAAAACCCAATGGTGTTAGTAGACACACATTTAAGGGACTTTACTAGTCCAATAAAAACACCATGTACCGGGTAGAACAGGTGTCGTAAAGGCAAAAACTGGGCGTACTTGTGTGAAAACGTCACGTCAATTAATAGCCTAATCGAAATACCGTGTCCTTCTCCCACCCTTCCACCCTCAATGTCACCATGTTCAGTCAGTTTCTGATGGCAGTCTTTCTGTTTGTCTTTGTATATGCACCTCCCTCTCCATGAGAAATATTTTTAGTCTGGTTGATTGGTACTCAGCATCCACATATGAGGGGACACATATCACAACATAATGGCTGAGGCTTCTGTCTCCTTGGAGGGTAATAACCCACGTGGCTGAATGCAACAGCGTTACTTCCTACAGGTGAGGAGATGCTGTAAAGCCACAGTAGACCCTGTTATAATTAACAGGGGAAAAAAGTAATTCAGGAGTAAAAATGCATCCCAAAACAGTATGTGCGAGGTGCCAAAGGAACCTACCATAACAATTAGGTACTGTTTAACACCTTATATATCTAGTTGCTTGTGCTTCTAGTAGGATTGAAAGGTTTTCCTGGACAAACTGGTCAGCCCATGAAAGGAAAACAGCCAGAATGACCAGAGTCCAAGACAACAGCTCCGAGAGAGTGGACTGTTTTGCTTCTCATCCCCCTGTGCCCCTTTTCTAAGCATAGGGGAACAATCCGCAGAAGCGGGGGGTGTGGTAGACTGTAAGGGCTGTGATTGGGTTGAAAGATGAAACTACAGCAACATAATCTGAACACTTATTTGATCCACCTTTGGATTGAACAAACCATTCCCGTCAACCCCCACTGGAGGTGGGGCTGTGGGGGTGTGGCACAACAGCCTGCAGTTAGGTTTTGCATGAAGGAAGGTTGTACTCATGGATTATCACTTATGCCTTAAAAAATGAAAAAACTGAGAGAAGATGCCCGGACAGTTATGGCAGAATGCATTGATCTGGGATGGGTGGGTGTGTGGGGGGGAAGGGAAGTGGAAATATGCCTGAAATGAATTGGAACATGATGTATGAAATCCACAAAGCCTCAATAAAAATAAAAATAACAAATCAAAAAAAAAAGAATGGTTGGAACCTCCAAATAAGAGAAAAAGGATCTGGGACTGGACTTACCTCAACCTGGATGGCCGACCCCAAATGTGGGTGTTACTTCTGCTGGCAGGCAGTATAAAAGGTCATGGCAGAGGGAGCTGGTCCTTTTTCCTGCAGCTTGCCTCTCTCTCCCTGGTGCGTTTCCAGACTTCAGTAGTCCTAATCTGATGCTGAAGGCTTGATGGATTCAGGAGATCTTGCCAGTCTCAGTACATGCTGGGATCCAAGGGTTGATCACAGCAGCAAGACAAACTCACTCAGTGAGGAGGCAAGCCGCAGGCAAAAAAGGGACCAGCTCCCTCTTCCATGGCCTTTTATACCTGCTGACAACCGAAGGTAACACTCACATTTGGGTGGGGCCATCCGGGTTGAGGGGTCCAATCCAAAGATCCTTTTTCTCTTATTGTTCATCCTTAGTCCAGTCAAGTTGACACCAGGATTAACCATCACCAGTCCCCCCTTGTCAACGTGACACCCAATAAATAGCTCTCCTTATATTATGCTTAAATGTCAATTGTGAAAACAATGGCAGGTTCATAATTCCACCTAACATTCTATAAGTGTCTCATGTGCAATAGCAAAGTATTATACCTTATAGTAGGTGGTAATGTCCTTGAAAATAACATTAGTCCTTCAGTATTTAATAACTTAAATATGACAATACTTAACTCTTATCTCAGTTGCACATTCAAGAGGGAACACACAGTATCTGCTTAATATATGTCTCTATATATGAACAAGCACATTCTTACAAATGGCAAAAATCATATTCTATTATAATCCACATTTCTGCAATGGTCCCAGGGCCTTCAGCTGATATTTATGACAACATTCATCTACTACCCATTCTGTTTCCTCCACCATCAGTAAGCACCTCTGCCGGTCTTGGCTCTTTCCCTGGAGGAGTGACCCATACCTTAATCCCTGAAGGGTCTGGGCATTTATTGTCCGTCTGGTTTGGGTTGGTTGGTTTCCATGACCTTCTAGGACATGGTAGCACCAGAAGGCGGCCTACAGCATCTCCTGACTTCCAGACATAATATTCCTTGCCCCCAGTGGAGAAATAATTCTAATTTTTCCCCCTGGTCGTCTGGATCAATCACTCTTTCTACTGCTGTTATTCCTTCCTTAGCTGTTTGCTTAAGGGCAGTAGAAGCCCAAAGGGGCCAGGGGGGACTTCTTAGATTCCAGTTCAATGGAATGTTTGCTGTATTTCCCAGCAAAAGCACTCCCCCCTTGGAAGCCAAAACTTCTAGACAAGCAAAATGCAAGGTCTTGAGTACAGGAAGCAAAAATTTTCTTGTTACTGGGTAACTAGGGTTGATAGTGAGTGGAATAACTCTCACTTCTACCCCTTTGTTCCTGGACCCATGAATCTTGGCTATAGGAGAAACAGTATCATATAGTGGGCACTGATTCAAAGCAGATACTGCCTGCTGCAGACCCTTGCCAGCCCTCCAGGGTATTGTTAACTAATGGTGCTGTAACTGTGCCTTCAAGAGGCCATTCTATCATTCTATCAAGCCAGCTGCTTCTGGGTGGTGGGGAAAATGTTAAGACCAGTGGATACCATAACCATGGGCACACTCTCACAATTCCTTTGGATGTGAAGTGAAGTTCCTTGGTCAGAAGCGATGCTGTGCGGAATACCATGACAGTGGATATTTTAAGTCCCTGGATGGTAGTTTGGCAGAGCATTATGTGCAGGAAAGGCAAATCCAGAACCAGAATAAAAGTATCTATTCCTGTAAAGACAAAACATTGTCCCCTCCATGATGGAGGTGGTCCAATGTATTCAACCTGCCACCAGGTTGCTGGCTGGTCAACCCAGGGAATAGCACCACATTGGGGGCTCAATATTTGTCTCTGCTGTTGGCAAATCTGGCACTCTGCAGCTGTAGCCAGATCAGCGTTGGTGAGTGGAAGCCCATGCTGTCGAGCCCATGCATAAACCTCCATCTCTGTCCACCATGACCACTTTGTTTCATGGGCCCATTGAGCCACAACATGGATAGCTGGAGAAGGAGGCTGACTATCAACAAAACGAGTCATCTGATCTACTTGATTATTAAAACTCATCCTCTGCTGAGATCACCCTTTTGACTGAGCATTTCCATTAGACACAAGTCTCTTCATATCCTTTGATCTTTCAGAGAGCTCTATCCACATTACTTCTTCCCCCAAATGTCTTTCTCACCAATTTCCAGTCATGCTCCTTCCAATCCCTGACATCCAGCCAACCCCTTGGCTACAGCCCATGAATCAGTATATAATCGAAACCTCTGGCCATTTCTCCTTCCAGGCAACATGCACAACCTTAATGCCTTACTGCCCGAAGTTATGCCCACTGTGAAGACTTTCCTTCACCAGTGTCCTTTAGGGTCATTTCAGAAATAGGCTGTAATGTTGCAGCTGTTCACCTCTGTGTGGTGCCTGCAAAGCGTGCAGAACCATCAGTAAAACCATGTCCTAGTTAGTCTTCTTTCTTCCTCAGTCAACTGATCTATAGGGCAAACCCCATGAAACCATAGGTGCATGCTTAAGCACAGGAGGCCTTGTAACAGGAGTGGGAACCATAGGCATTGGGCAACTTCTTCATGTAACCTGCTTGTGCCCTCAGGGCCTGCCCGGTCCCTGTCCCGTATGTACCACATCCATTTGATACTGGACTGTTGCTGTGCACATCTTACTTTATGGTCTGTTGGGTCCGATTAACACCCAGCTCATTATGGGCAGCTCAGGTCGCATGGTGACTTGGTGGCCCTTGTCAAACGTTCCGTTCCACTAAGGCCCCAATAGCAGGCTAAGAGCAGTCTCTCAAAGGAGAATTGTTGTTTGCAGATGAAGGTATAGCCTTACTCCAAAATCCTAAGGGTCTCTGCTGTGATTCCCCTATGGGAGCTTACCACAGACTCCAGACAGCATCTCTACCTGCCACTGATACCTCAAACACCATTGGGTCTGCTGGATCATATGCCCTAGGGGCAGAGCAGCCAGCAATGCAGCCTGGACCTGTTGAAGATATTTTCCTGTCCAAGCCCCACTCAAAGTTAGCTACCTTCCAAGTCACCTGATATATGGGTCATAGTAACACACCCAGATGAGGGAATGTGCTGCCTCCAGAATCCAAAAAAGGCCATTCAAACTTGTGTTTTTTTCTTGTGGAGGGGAGGGGCCAGGCACAACAACTTATTTCTTTCCTTTAGAAGGAATGTCTCTGCATGCTCCACACCACGGAACTCCTAGAAACTTCACCGAGGTAGAGGGCCCTTGAATTTTAGTTGGACTTATTTCCCATCCTCTCATGCACAATGCTTTACCAACAAGTCTAAAATAGCTGCTACCTCCTTTTCACTGGGTCCAATCAGCATTAACATCATCAATATAGTGACCAGTGTGATATTTTTGTGGAAGAGTCAGGCAATCAAGATCCCTTCTAAATCTACGTTAAGGCACAAAACTGGAGAGTTAAATACCCTTGAGGTAAGCAGTAAAGGACTACTGTTGGCCTTGCCAGCGAAAGCAAATTTGCTTCTGGTGGTCCTTATGAACCCGTATTGAGAAGAAAGCATTGGCCAGACTAATAGCTGTATACCAGGTACCAGGAGACATATTAATCTGCCTAAGTAAGGACACCACATCTGGTAGAGTGGCTACAATTTGTGTCACTACTTGGTTGAATTTTCAATAGTCAACTGTCATTCTCCATGATCCATCTGTCTTTTTGCACGAGGGCCCAATTGGAGAGTTAAATGGAGATGTGGTAGGAATCACCACCCCTGCATCTTTCAACATCCTTGATGGTGGCACTAAATTCTTCAATCCCTCCAGTGATACAATACTGTTTTTGGTTCACTATTTTCCCTGGTAGAGCAACACCAATGGTTTCCATTTTGGCCTTTCCAACCATACTAGCCCTCACTCCACAGGTCATGGAACCAATGTGGGGATTCTGTCAATTTCTAATATATATACTATATATATATATATATATATATATATATATATATCTCAATTATGCATTCTGGGACTGGGGAAATAACCACCGGATGAGTTCTGGGACCCACTGGGACCACTGTGAGTTGGACTTCAGCAAAACTCCATTTATCACCTAACCTCTATAGGCCCCTACTTTAATTGGAGGGCCACAAAGCTTTTTAGGGTCTTCTGGGATCGTGTCAACTCAGAACAGTATCCAATAGGCTTTGAAACGTCTGATTATTTCCTTTTCCCCCAGTGTACAGTTATCCTAGTAAAAGGCCTCACGTCCCTCTGGGGAAAGACAGGAGGAAGGCAAAAAGGAAAGTCCTTGGATGTGACAAGGTCCTTCCTCATTGGAAACCAGCCACCCCTTCATTCAAGGGTTCTGGGCCTGTGGAACTGTCTCAAGGTCTGGCAACTGGTTAAAACAGGCCGGGATTCGTACTGCTGAAATCCCAATGTGCCTTCCTGTATTTGTTCTAGAGGCTTTTCGGCTCATACAGATCAAATACAAAACTTAGTTTCGGCTTCTTTTGTATTTGGTTCCTGGGAATGCCATGATTATAATTAGCCAGTTCCAAAGATCATTCGGGTCATGCCATTAAATGCATTGTTTTGCCTTTGCCATCCCCCGCCCATTATAACTACGATAACTACGCTCATCTGGCCTTCAGAAATTCAGTGCTGCCGCCTGCCGCCTACCCTGAGGTCCTGTTAAACCTATTACGTGTAAATTTAATTTATGCAAGTGAGCAACAACTTCTCTAACTGTTAAGATCTGGCATAAGAAATAGAGCAAAAACAAGCTCTTCAAATGTTGGTGTCTCTCTCAGTATTTCCATCTTAATAAACTCAGTGAAAGGCATGTCCTCTGGGTCCTAATATTGTGGAGAATGTGGTTTTTACACTTCGAATCCACTCGAGCATGCCATCTGCCTGACCCTCACAATCCCTCCATCAATACTAAGCCAAGAATATCAGGCATCTCTAACTCACTGTTAGTAGGCCACATTTTAATAAATACATCAGCCAACCATTCAAATAAAACTTTACCACCTTTTAACACTTGCTCTTCCATGTTAAACTAGAATCTCTACTCATTGGTCTCATATCGATAAACTCAGTTGATCCAATTTTATATCCTTCCACCATTATCCCAACCCTTAAAATCCATTCCCACAATATTCCTTAGGCTTCTGCCAGAATGAATCAGCAAACTCATTAATTCCTTTAGTGGTGTAGTTTGCACCTCCTTGTGGACCACCCTTTCTATCTCACCTTTAGGTGCTTAGCCTTCAATTTGGTTATAGGTCTAGAGGCAACAATTGTTGGGCCCTGCGGGACATTAGCTCCCACTGGGAGGGGAGATTAGTTGCTCAGGCAAGGGGGGGGAGGAGGGATCTTCAGGGTGGGGATTCTCAGCTGAGGGTGGGGCGATTAATTCCTCAAATAAGAAAATCCCTCAGAATCCAAGGGTTCAATATCCTCATCATCATGGTTCTCACACACATCTCCAACCCAAGTTTCAGGGTTCCACCCTTTCCCCCCCAGTGCTCTCACTTTAACTGCTGGCACTCTTCATGGCTGGAATTAAATTTGTGATGTAAATCAGCCAAACGTATAATAAGGGCTCCAGCTTGATTTCTGCAGCTTTAGCTCTTTGGCTTCTGGAGAGAATATTCTCCAGGAGCTCACTTTGACCTTTTAAAATTTTGTTTCAAATCCAGAGCTGGTCATTTTTTATCACTGAGCTCCTTATTTTCCTTTACCACTTTATCCCGCGATGCTAGGAGCAACCAGGCCACATCATTATTTTCCTTATTTTTCTGCAATTTCTCAAACGTTTTATATAGAGTCTCTAAATTCCTTGTTCCTCACAAGAGGCGAGTTAGGTGAGTAAAATGTATCTATCTTCATAATTACATCAAATGGTCTGCACCAAGGATTCTCATTCCTCTTCATGCCACCAGCGAGCCTTCATTAACTCTAGGCTTCATTGGGTGGAGAGCTGGCTCCAGAAAACTACCAAGCCCACTAAAGAAATTCATCCTTTCAATTCTGTTTTTCTAGAACCACTTCTGGTACAAAATCTGTATTAGTCCGGTTCTCTAACGAAACAGAAGCAACAGATGAATATATAGCTATATAAAAACTTATTTGATTTGCTCATGTGAAAGAGCTCAAGTAGTCCAACAGAGCCGTGCCGACTGGAGGTGAGAATCCAGGAACTACTCAGTCCGCAAGGCTGGATGTTCTCAGTAGTCCCATCTGGTGCTGAAGGCCCAAATGGATTAAGATAAAAATGAACTATATTGTTTACCAACATTCAGGTTCTAAAACTATTTTTTAAAACCATGACTACAAAAGGTTGGATAGTGACTAGTGATAGGAAAGGGGGGAGGGGTCGTGAGGGGGAAGAACGTAGTGGAAACTTCCAGGGTGTATGTTTCTTGGGTAGGCTCTAGGAGAAAATCTGCCTGTTGCCTTCTCCAGTGTCTAGAGGCCGGCCCGGTAATCCTTGGCTTGGGCCTCTTTTTCCAGCAGCACAGCATCTTTGAAGAACCCTAACTCTGACTTTCCTACCTCCCCTTCACCTGTGAGGACCCGTGTGCTTACACTGAGAACACTCAGATAACCGAAGATATCCTCCCCATTGCAACATTCTTATTTTAATTGCAATTGCAAAGTCCATTTTTGCCATATGAGGTCATATAGTTTGGGGGAAATGGGATGTGAGAATCAATCCCTGGGCACCCATAACGGTGCCTCCCATAGTGGTGCTTCCCACGGCCCTCCATCCTTCTGCAGAGAGGCAGGCTTTTATCACTCCAGTGAGACATTCCTGAGATATAAGGTACAGTCATTCTGGTTTTGGAAAGAGAAATGAACTTTTTCCTTCACACTTTTTTTCTTATAATTTACATTTGGAATGCATGTGAAAGTATATTTTTATAAGTCCCAGCTTAGCACTCAAAATATGCTAAGAACAAGGTGCTTTCCAAGAAATACTAGGCAACACATGTAGGCAATAAACTATGTTTACTAGTGATTTTCCACATTATATATAGCAGAGGTTATATATATTATCTATTCTTCTATAAATTCCTTCCTTAGGAGATCATTTCTGCCAACAGCAATAAGGGCTTCCTTAAAAATCTTGCTAAGACTATTTGAGCATGACTTAATGACCATCTCTTACCTGTCAGAAGGCAAATCTTTGGCTGAGAGTTCTACTAAGCACATAGCCCAACCATCTAGGCTAATCATCAGCACTAACACATTAGGTAAGAGTTGGTATGCTCCCAGTGTACAGATTCTGTTGTGTTGTCCAAGGCTCAATACCTTGTGAGTGAGCAACGTAAAAGTCTCAGGCTTTCTGAGAGCAACATTGATGTTAAGCATGGGCAAAAATTCTTACTTGGATCTCAGTTCTTTTCTTTTTTGTAAGTTCTTTTTTTATTTTATATCATTCCAAAATATGCATATGTACACTCCACACATAAGTCAAAATTAAAAATTCTGAAAATAAACTATAGGTTGATTCCTAAACACATTTAGAGATTCACATTTTAACATAGCATGGATATAAATACATGTAAAATATGTAATTATAGAGCATATACACTTGTAACTGTTATTAGAAGAGAGATTGATGAATGTGGCCTGTGGGCTGAATGGTGCTTGCTATTGCTTTTTGTAAATAAAGTTTTGTTGGAAGACATGACTATTAATTCCTTCACATATTATCTGTACCTACTTTCAGGCCGTACTGGTAGTGTTGAGTAGTTGTGCTAGAAGCCATATGGGCTTAAAAGGCAAGAATACCTACTATGTGTCCTTTAACAGAAAATGTTTGTGAACGTGGCTAACAGGATGTGTCAACTTGGCCCTGCCACGTGGCACCCATATTAGACTGTTTATCTGTGTGTGTGTGAGGGTCTTTCCAGATTAGATTACTTGAATCAGCAGACTCAGTAAGGCAGATTGGCCTCCCCAATGTGTGAGTATGTGTTTAGTGGGGTGGGGGAGGGGGAGGGGCATTATACAATCCACTCAGGGCCTGAATGGAATGAAGAGGAAGAGGAAAAGGGAATTTGCTGTTTGCTTTTGCTTCCTGCCTGCCTGAGATGGGACATTGGTCTTCTGCCCTTAGACTGAGATTTATACCCGGCTTTCCTACATTCCTGGCTTCTGACTAGGACCGGAACTACACACCAGCTTCCCTTAAATCTAGCCTCTCTACTAGCTGGTAAGGCTCCTTCCAGACATCTAATCTCCAGGATGTAGGCAATTGGTTTTGCTTGAAGCCACCAAGTCTGTGGCAATCTGTTCTACTAGCAAGTGGAAACTAATAGAACTGTCTAATGGATAATGTCTAATCAGGCTGAATGTCCTGGGGCACTTTGTAATGCATTTTGATAATATATGCAAAAGATGTTTACTATGACCTCCCAGGTACCAGGCTACTAGAATTATACAGTTCCAGTCTCCAAAACCTTACAACTCATGGTCCCTCCTACACCTGTTGTGGACAGAAGCACTGACAGACTTTATTCAAGACTATCTTTCTAAGAATGTCTGTGCTGGATGGTAGAATGCCCATGCAGTGCCTCTCTGCAGAGCAGAGGGTGGATGTAACACAGTTTGGTGAAGTTTCTGCTTCTGCAAGTTCAAGGTTGCTTTTTGTTGACAACCTACTATGTGTAAGTGCATCAGCTTGCCCTCTTTTTGTTGACGACCCACTATGTGTAAGTGTACCAGCTTGTCCTCTTTTTGTTGACAACCTACTATATGTAAGTGCATCAGCTTACCCTCTTTTTGTTGACAACCTACTATGTGTAAGTGCATCAACTTGCTCTCTTTTTGTTGACAGCCTACTATGTGTAAGTGCATCAGCTTGCCCTCTTTTTGCTGACAACCTACTATGTGTAAGTGCGTCAGCTTGCCCTCTTTTTGTTGACAACCTACTATGTGTAAGTGCATCAGCTTGCCCTCTTTTTGTTGACAACCTACTATGTGTAAGTGCATCAGCTTGCCCTCTTTTTGTTGACAACCTACTATGTGTAAGTGCATCAGCTTGCCCTCTTTTTGTTGACAACCTACTATGTGTAAGTGCATCAGCTTGCCCTCTTTTTGTTGACAGCCTACTATGTGTAAGTGCATCAGCTTGCCCTCTTTTTGTTGACAGCCTACTATGTGTAAGTGCATCAGCTTGCCCTCTTTGTGCCTTCCAGTGTGAACTGAGGTAAGAAAATCAGGTCCAGAAAACGCTAATACTCCGGCTACTGCCATTACAGGATTGGCAGACAGCCCTGTGCCTTGACCCAGTGCTCCATGTCTTGTGGGCATCTATGAAGCCAGAACAGGCAAGCTTGTTACCTCGCAAATCATAGCATAAAAGCCTTAGGTCCTTCACAGTTTTTGACAAAAAACAAATAACACACCTCCATGAACACTATGGGTCAGGGCCTACTAAAAATGCTTATAATAGCAATGGAAAGGAAAAAAGGTACTACCTATATCAGCAACTTTACAAATATTCTCTTTAAATCTTACAGTACTCTGTCAGAGAGGTTTTAGTCACCATTTCACTTTTATTTTTTCTTTTTTTTTCAAGGAGATCAGAAAGAGCGATTTTAATTTTCTACTAAGTATTCTTCCAAGAACATTATTTTTATCTCATATCTAAGTTGTAACAATAACATTAGAATTAGAAAAACTAGGAAGATAAATGCAATCAAACATGTGAAAAGGGAAAATTAGGAGATTCAGTTTATAAACTTATTAATGTGAGATCATAATTTGAAACATGTACATCCAAAACTTTATTCAATTACTTTCAGCAACTGCATCAAATTACTCTAATACCCTGATTTTTCAAGGAGGATACTCGTGTGAAAAATACTTTGAGCCTGGCTTGGTGGCGCATGCCTATAATCCTAGCACTTGGGAGGCAGAGGCAGGCAGATCTTTGTGAGTTCAAGGCCAGCCTGGTCTACAGAGTGAGTTCCAAGACAGCTGGGGCTATAGGGAGACCCTGTTTTGAAAACACCAAAAAAAAAAAATCTTTAAAAATAGGTTTGTGTTCAGCTATAACTTTTTCTCCAAGCTCTGATCTTAATTCTTTTATTTGGGAAGAAAAGAGTTATTTCTGATGGCATGAAATGCAACTTTTAAAGTTTTTTTTTGTCTTAACTTAGTTCAGAATTTTAAGAACTATTAGTGAGAAACTGATGACTGTAATAATAAAGTGCACAACCTAACTCCTGTTGGCTTCCGGCACCCAGCTCTGCTCTAACTCTCCAAAGGAAACGGCTCATATCGGATCTTTAACAGAATAATTCTTGAATATACTTCTAAGCAAAACAAGAGCTTCTGTTTAGAGTCTTTAGATTTTACTATTCTTAATTTTATTCTGAAACTCAAATTTACCCCAAACCATAATTGCCATATTAACTTTGTCACGCACACTGGACTGTAGTTCCTTGTGGCAATAGCAGTACACAGCCCTAACCACCCAGAGTTCAGGAGAAACATTATTGGTCATACCCACTCAGCAACAAAACTATCTCATGTTATTATTTGCTATTTTGAAGCTTCCATCTAAGTTCTAAAGATATATGGGTGTCTACATGTCTATATATTTCATATCCATGTTCCCAAACGGCCAAAGGCTGAAGCTAGAGGCTTTGTAACTTCGTCGGCAGACCCATGTTTTTAGTTGTTTTCAATTTACTTTGAAAGAAGGCCCACTGAGGATTCATTTTACCACTCATCAAAGCTAGCAAGTCTGAGTCAGCCATGGTGATTGCGCTGTCAGCCTTATGTGCGTTGGGAAGCATGGATCCTCTGCCATTCCTCACATCTACCACCAGGTGGCTCCTTCACCCCCAGGGCCATCCTTCACCTTGAAGGCAAAAACACCACAGATTTTCTTCACAAACTACTCGCCTTCCTCTTCAAGCTTCTTCTCCATCTCCATAAAGAAAAGACTGACCTTGAACCTATCCCCTGCTGACCTGGTGGGGGCAGCCTCGATATGGTGCTTTCTGGAAGTCTGGGGAAGCCCATCCTATAGAGGGTCACAACACAGCTCCCCTGAGCCCCAGGTTGTGCTGCAGAGCCACCCTGGCCCGGGGAACCTGCCTGCCTCTCCATTTTACTTTATTTGTATTTTATGTGTATGAGTTTTGCCTGCTTGTGTTTAAATACACCACACGCATGCAGTACCTATGGAGGTCAGAAGAAGGAATCAGATTCCCAGGAACTGGAGTTACAGAAAGTTATTAGCTGCCATGTGGGCGCTGGGAACCAAACTCAGGTCTTCTGCAAGAGCAGCCAGTGTTATTTACTGCTGAGCTGACTCTCCAGCCCCCTTTCTGCATTTTAATTACCGTCAGACGCCAGCTAAGAATAGCTAGTCAATTAAAAAAAAAACTCAGTTAAAAACTGTTCACCACACTACAATTACCTCATTCATTAAATGGCCTTAAGAAGATTTAGTGATCCAAAAGACTCAAGTAATGGCTTTCAAACTGATTTTTTTCCCATCTGACAAAATAGCAGATATTTTTGGTGGTCACAGCTTGGGATAGAGCTACTGCTGCATTCAGTGGTTAGAGGCTGGAGAACTGCTAACCCTCCTTAATTAGCATGACAGAGTCACAAAGAACTGTCTGGTTGGAACGGTCCATAAGCCTGAGAGATCCTGCCTAGCATTTGAGCATCTTTGAGTTCTGGCCTCCATTAACACCTTTTGCTTTGTTCTTTATCCATAGATATCTTTGTCTTGCCTTAGTATCTCAACTCTCATTGGTCTCTCCCTAGACATGGACACCAGCCACAAAAACCCACATTGCATGCCATAGAAATTCTGTTAAAATATTTTAGTCTGAGGTAGAAGAGTAAAAAAAAAAGAAAGAAAACAAAAAGAAATCACATAACACAGAAAACAAATCAAGTTGTCTAAGAAGAAGTCCCCACAAGACTCATCCTATCACAGAGATACCTGCACATCTGTGTTTATTGCAGCTCTCTTCACAACGGCAGAGCTGAAAGCAACCCAAATGTACCTCAACTGAGAAAATAGAGAAAATGTGACATCTACCCCACGGAGTTCTATGTAGTGGTAAAGAAAGATGACATCGGTGGGCTGGAGAGATGGCCTAGAGCTTAAGAACGCCAACTGCTCTTGCAGAGGACCTGGGTTTGATCCCCAGCACCCACATGGCAGATGAGACAAAAGCCCCCAAATACCAAAGCCACCCCTGAGCGAAGAGAGCAATACAGGGGAGACTTCTATACCAGACATCAAAACTACAGGGCTATAGTCAAAAAAAAAAAAAAACAGCCTGGTACTGGCACAAAAACAGCCTGTTGACCAATGGAACAAAACTGAAGATCTAAACCTTGAGCACATACAATTTCAGCTACTCATAGTGACAAGGGGGCCAAGAAGACACAATGGAGGAAAGCAAGCAGTTTCAGCAGTGGTGTTGGCAAAAGTGATCACCACCTGTAAGAAGAAGGAAATTAAACCCCGACCACTCTCCCTGTACAAAAGTAAACTCCAGGGCTGGAGAGATTGGGGGCCTAGCAGTTAAGAGCACTGCCGCATCTTGCAGAGGACCCGGGTTTTGATCCCCAGCACCCACATGGCGGCTGAGAACGTCTGAACTCCGAATTCCAGAGACACTCCAGTGCCAGGGGAATCCAAGACCCTCTGTGACCTCTGCGGCATTGCACGACTGGGTGCACAGACTTGCATGCAGAACATAAACTTCATACACAAACATACAAGTAAATAAATAAAAATGAAAAAAAAAAGAAGTAAAAAAAAAACAAACAAAAAAAAAAACCAAAGTAAACTCAGGATGATCAAAGTCCTCAATGAAACCACAAACTGTGGAGGCATAGAAGAAAAAGTTGGCACAGACTACAGACTAGGCATAGGACAAAAACTCCTAAAGCAGGCAGCAGCTGCATAAGAATTAAGGTCGACAATTGACAAATGGGACACTTATTAAACTCAAAGGCTCTGGTACATCAAAAGAAACATCAAGAAGGGAAGAGAAAACCCCACAGAGTGGGAGGAAACCCTTCACTGCAGATAATCTGATAAGCATTGATTTCCAGAATATATAAACTACCCAAAAACAAGAAGTAGAGCAAACAAAGTACCCACTCAAAAGATGGAAGGGCAAAGAGACTTCACAATAAGTGATGTACAGCAGCTGAGAAACATCTTAAAAATGTTTCACCAACATCGCGTAATAATAATGAAATGCAAATTAAAGACCACTCTTAAGATATACTCACTCATTTCAGTAAGACTTGGCTAGGATCGAAGAAACAAATGATACCAAGTGCTGGAGAGGTAGCACTCATGCCACTGCTGGTGGGAAGTAAACTTGTACGCCACTATGTAAAGCAGTGTGGTGAGAACCCTGGAAGACTCAGAAATGAGACTTGCACACCTGACCCAGCCATACCAGATCCTGGGTTGTACCCACAAAGACTCATCTTACCACAAAAATACATCGAACATCTCATGTATATTGCATGCTCTCTTCAGCAATAGGCAACGAGGCTGAAACAACCAATACCCGCAAATGACAAGTGGATAAAGAAAATGTGGTACATCGTACACAATGGAGTTCTTGTGCAGCGGTAAAGAAAGATGACATCATGACTGTGCAGGTAAATGGATGAGCTAGAAGATATCCGCTAACTGAAGTAACGCAGTCCCAGAAAAACAAACGATGATGGTAGCCCTCACATCTGTGGATTCTAGCAGCCACAATTACTAATTGTATGGCAAACGGAAGCACATAAATGTGTCTGAAAACAACTGGCTTTATTTGGTGAATCCTTAAAAATAAGAAATAAAAAAATTAAAAAAGAACTGACTGAAAAGTTAACTTATGCCCTAAACATAAACACTGCAGAGAAAAACTTTAAAAAGACTGAGAAAAAGATGTATGACCAATACAAAAAGATGCAAGACTGTATGGCAAATGCAGAACTGGGGTGGGGGTGGGGGCATGAAAGATGAGCGTGCTAAATGGACGGAACGAAATGATGTATGAAACACCAAAAAATATTTTAGTTTAAAAAAAAGAAGTCCCGCTCCCAATGTCTTTTTGCCACTGCTTGCCAGGGGCGTGCTTGCTCCTGCCTCATCCATCTACATCTTGCTAGCTCATCTTTGTACAACCTCCTCCCAGACTCTACAGGAACTCCAGACCTCCCCCACTGCACTTAGAGAAAATTTGATTATCCCACTACTGTTTAGAATCAGTTCCATGCTTTCCTTTACCTAGACAAAGGGGCCTTACGCTTGACTATGAATCAGTTACATGGGGGTCTTGATAAGTCAGTTTCCTGGATTATGATTCTGTAGCAGGTTTAAGAATTTAAGTTTATTACAAGTTACCAAGCAAAAATCCCTTCAGAACTGCAAAAACAAGTACACCCCCATAAACCTATCCAAACAGAAACATGATTTCTGCAGGAGAACTAGGGAGCTCCAGAGGCCCCGAGATGAAGGTCTTTCTTACCTTGATCTGCCCACTTCAAAGAGAGCAGACTGTTCACAGCATTCTTCACCTGGGAGAGAAGTGGAGATGCAGAGGAGTTCAGTAACTAGAAGACCACAACCAAAGCCAAGGTCTGTGAGATTCACAGGATCTTTTCCTGTGTAAGTAATGGAGTAGGTAACGAAGCTCCCGCTCACTGCCACACACAGCTTGCTTAA
Source organism: Rhizomys pruinosus (assembly GCA_009823505.1). Lineage (NCBI taxonomy): Eukaryota > Metazoa > Chordata > Mammalia > Rodentia > Spalacidae > Rhizomys > Rhizomys pruinosus. The sequence continues at coordinate 179,546 of VZQC01009614.1, read as the reverse complement.
CAGTATGAGGTGGCCTTCCCGGAAACTCACATATGTAACTCGGGGCTACATTTACAAATAGTTCATACAGCGGCAATAGGGACAGGAGTCTTCATGGCTGATTCTACCACTGATAGCTCCCTGGGGAAAGTGTGAGGATTGTGGCATCATGAGCAGCAGTCGATGAGGTCCCAGGAGGTCCTCCGTGACAACCAGAAGATGCGTCTATGGTGGTGTGGGTGCCTGGGCTGGAACAGCTGATGCACTTATAAAGCCTTTGAGAACTGAGGCATAAATGCACTTCTAATTGAAATCTGAACCTCTTGCAAGATGTCAGAACGCACACATGATTTTCAGAGAGAATAGCCTACCAATGCCTCATCCTCTTATTCTCTAAAGAAAAGGTTAAATTCATCGTCTGAAGAAAATCAGGTCACTGAAGTATAGTTGAACCCTGCCTGGGGAATTCAGCTTCTGAGGTGTACATTGTTAGGTTAGACCACAGTGCTTCTTAGAAAGTGCTGGTTTCTAACATCTCTCTCCATTCAGAGGATGTAAAGTTTCTGGCATCAGCGTGGGTTATTCCTCCCAAGGGAGAGCAATACCAATTAGATTTGGGATATACAGGACATGTGGCTTGCCACTGCTGCACAGTATTTCTCAGGCAGGAGGTGTATGGGTGCTGACGTAGGAGTCTTGCTGACTCAAGGAGACCTATATTTGCTTTATTAGGTTTGAGTGGTCTTGGTAACACTCTCTGCATCCAGAGACATCTGTAATATTGCAAGGGCTGTCTCCATACATCCTTTCCCATGTTTAATCAGGTCTTCAACAGCAGGGCCTTATCACCTCTCTTCCTGGCAGATATCCCAGTTTGGAAGCAAGGAGCCTCTTGCCATTTGGGGGGGTTGGATCCCCTGGCAACATCTCTGGTAGAAAATCCATTGTTGATATCAAGCTCCGTGTATAATATATTTTGCTTAAGTGCATAGCTTAAGGAGACTTTAGCATTATATTTGGTCTGAATAGAGAATAATCCCTTTTCACAGTTTTCTATGTCTCATTAGTCAAATTAAGAAGGCAGTTTTTTACTGATTTTACAGCGACTCCCTCTAATAACAGCTGGCTCCAATCTACCAGTTGGGACGGCCTCATCAGCATTTTTTTCCTTTTTCTATGGGGGGAGTTAAGAAGTCTCTCTGTAATTAACACCTTTGCGCACTTAGAAGGTAAGCTTCGTTAGGATCATTAAAAATAGTTTGTTACTAGTTAGGATCCACAAACCCTGGCCAATCACTTACAAAGAAAAGGGTAAATTGAATTAAAACATACCATCCAAACATCTGGTCTACTACCAAAGAAACCTACCATAAAACAATTAGTACTGTTTAAATACCTATATATCTAATTGTGTGTGCTTCATAGTAGGATGCGAAAGGCTATATATATACTGTTTAATAATACCTAAATATCTAATTGCATGTGCTTCATTGAGTAGGATCGAAAGGTTTACTCCTGACAAGCGGGCAGCCCGATGAAAGAAAACAGCCAGAATGACTAGAGACCAAGACATCAGCTCCAGAAAAGTAGAGTGTTTTTTGCTTTCTCATCCACCTGTGCCCCTTTTCTAAGCCTAGGGAACAATCCTCGGAAAGGGCGCGTGGTAGAATGTAAGGGCTTTGATTGGGGTTAATGGTGAAACTACAACAATAAGACTGACGACTTCATTTGTAACTTGATTGAACATACAAAGCCCCCCCCTGGATGGTGGGACCCATGAGCTGTGTGGGTTTGGGGCACAACTGCTTGCAAATGGTTTTTACATGAAGAATCTTGTACTCACAATTATCAACTTATTGTTAAAAAAATGAAAACAAAAAAAACAAAAAAAGCAGAAGAAGATGCAGAACACTTACTGGCAGAATGCATGATCTGGGTAGTAGGGGTGGGGGTGGGGGGGAAAGGGAAGGGGATATAGCCTGAACCTGAATTGGAACATGATGTATGAAATAACCAAAGCATCAAT
>VZQC01009614.1:138769-176787 GCA_009823505.1 Rhizomys pruinosus | reverse complement strand
AAAAAAAAAAAAAAGAAAAAAAAAAGAAAGTGCTGGTTTCTCAATAATTTGGTTTATTCCACCTACAATCTTGACAGATTGGATGTTACTATGTACAATCATGATCAAGAGAAAAATCAATTTGAATGATAATAAAAATGTCTATTTGGTGGGGAGAGAGTAAACAAACAGCATGGAGGTTGGTGATTGTCAAAGACTATGGCCAGTAAATGACCACTGACATGGAGTGCAGAACCCAGTCCCGTTTGCCACAAAAGATGCTCTGCACAGGGGCACGAGATCCTCACTCGGGAGCTACTTGCTGGTACAGCTTTGAGTGTGCGCTGCTCGCTCCCCCTGTGGAAATGGAGAAGACACGTTGGTTGGGTAAGGCCTGAAATAGAAGTGATCACAAGCCATCGTGTCTAACACAAGAGTCCATGTAGCCTTCCTCTCGCTAGAGATGCTTTGGGTTTGATTTACCTCAGTCAATACAGTGACCACATATTTGACCTGCCAAGGGGACCCAGGGAAGAGGAGAGAAGTAAAAACAAGTTTGCAGGGGTGAGAGAGGTCAAATACCGGAGGCAGAGAGGCCTGGAGGAGAGACTGGGGAAAGCTGGAGGCGACCTGTTATTTATTATTTTATTTTATTTTATATTTTATTTTATTTTATTATCATTTTTGGTCTTTTCAAGACAGGGTCTCCCTGTAGCCCCAGCTGTCCTGGAACTCACTCTGTAGACCAGGCTGGCCTTGAACTCATAAAGATCCGCCTGCCTCTGCCTCCCGAGTGCTGAGATTAAAGGCGTGCGCCACCACGCCCGGCTTGAGGTGGTCTGTTATAATGAGATACCACAAACTGGGAGCTGAGGTTGAAAATCAGAAGCAGCGTAGTCATGAGAAGATCAGCCTCCTGATATCTGTAAGACACTCTTCCTGCCTCTCTCTACTGTCTGATCAACTCAGGCACCCCTTGGCCTGCAGGTGGGATCTCTCTCTTTCTTCAAACTGTGTTCTCTTTGTGTCCAAATTTCCCCTTGTTACCAGGGCACTGGCCACATTGGATAAGTGTACATAATAAAGACCTCATCATAAATCACGACTGGAGGCTCGCACTTGAGATCCTAGTACTCAAGACACTGAAGCAGGAGAATTAAGAATTCAAGGCCAGCTTGGGCTGCATAGCAAGACCCTGTTTACAAAGGAAAAGAGGGCTGAGGAGACGGCTCAGTGGTTGAGAGCATGCACATCTCTTGGATGGGACCCACATTTGGTTTCCAGCACACGTGTCGGACAGCTCACAACTGCCTCTAACTCCAGTTCTAAGGGATCTGATGCCTTCTTGTGGCCTCTACAGGCACCGGTATTCAGGGGTACAGACCTATACACAGATGCATATACGTACACATAATTAAAAATAAAAATTTTAAAATAAAAAGATGAAAAATAGATCTCATTAGAATATGATTTTCACTGTTTAAACCCTATCTACAAATAACATTATGGAGTACTATGGGTTAGGGCTCCAGCCGTGCCCACCCCATGTACCACATCTGTTCCTCTTTCTCTCTCCATCCTTTCCTCCCTTTCAGATGAACAGAAATCAGATCATAACAGGAATAAAAGGAGAACTGTGTGTAAGAGAGAAGAAGCAGGTAGCAAATGGAGAATCAGTCCAAGATACCAACAACTTGAATGGTAAAGCTGAGAAGAGATGGTTTTCCTCATCACTGACTAGAATCCAGGTGTTTCTCCATTACTGACCTGCTGCTGACACTCTAGGCTGCTGGTACCATCTACACAGCCTCGGTGTACATTGTAAGTGGGACGTTTCCTCAGTATGGACACAATACCACAGATACTGCATCCATGAGCATTTCTAACTTACACAACTGAACACTGCAGCCCTACCCAAAACAGTCCCATAAACTGCATTTCTCTAGCTGCTTAAAAATCAGAAATATTCTCTTAAAAGCCAAGACAATAAATGGAAATGTCATGATGAGCTTGCTAGGACAAGATTAGAAAACTACTGACTTCTGTGTGTTTGGATTTTGCTCTGTAACTGGGTGGGAAGTCAGATGAACTAGATAAAATGGTTTCCAAAAGCAATTGATTAACTAAACCAATAGCATTTTACTCTTCATAAGTCCTACAACCTTTTATATGATAGACATAATAATGAAAAGAAAGCCATGATTCCAAATTAATCCAATCTCTGCCCTTCAGCTACCCCGTAAAAACAAAGGTACTTCCGTGGAAAACATGTATTTAAGAAATGTCTTTGAGGGCTAATTAAATGGTTCAGCAGGTAAAAGAGCTTGCTGCCAAGGACAGAAAATCAATGTGATTTTAAAAATCTTAAAAAAAATTGTTTGTTTAAAGGGAAATAAACCTGAGTGGGTTAGAAGTGCTGCATGCCTGAGAGTTCTTCAGTGGGTTCTCACAAAGCATGTGGAAAAGGGGGTACAGAAGCCAGAGACCAACCTAGTCTGTGAACCTTCTCCGCGTTTTGCCCAATTCATTATTTTTATTGAATGTATAAAAGTCATCCCTGTCTTTGTTTCCTGGACACTGCAATCAACTAGAAAGCCACCTTCCTTATGCCTGGGTTCCTAACTCTTCCTCCATGTGAGGTCACTGTACAGGGTTAGCCTACATCCTGCTGAACGTCCTCTAAGGAAATGTCACTATGCAGTTTAGTGTTTGCCAAAGTAAACCCATATAGTATGCACTGTTTCCCAGTGCCAGGTTAGAAAGCTTGCCAAACACCCAGGGAGCGGGAGTCGGACCCTGGAGACCCTTCACTGTCTGCCCCCAAAGCGACCACGATTGGCTGTGAGCACCTTTCCTTCCAGACTCTTCTTTCAACACATTTTGTTTTTGCCTAATTCTTTTTTTTTTAATTTTATTTATTTCTGTATGTGTATGAATGTGTTGTCTGCATGCAAGTTTGTGCTCCCGTGACGTGCAGTGCTGCGGAGGTCAGAAGAGGGTGTCGGATTCCCCTGGAACTGGACTTAAAGACGGTTCTCAGCCTCCATGTGGGTGCTGGGGATCGAACCCGGGTCCTCTGCAAGAGCGGTCGGCGCTCTTAACCGCTAGGCCATCTCTCCAGCCCCCAGCCTAATTCTGATATTATTGAATATATCACCCTTTCTTCTCGTGGCTCTACAAGCAATTTTCTCAAGGTTAACATAAAATTCAAATGCAGAATCCACACATGAGCATAAGAAGAAAAGCAAAATGATCTAAAAACCTAGCTTTCCTAAAGGTAAAATTATTGCTTGCATTCTGGTGTGTACACCAAAGGAATTTTTTTAAATACTGCTCTTCAACCGTGAAGGACAAATATCACTGGCGAATTTTGGTAGGACTGTTAAAAAACCCCCATCCAATTTGATTTACTTACATAAGACATCTAAGCTGGCTTTGGTTTCTGTTTTATGAGGGAAAGGGTGGTTTGTTTAGTCTTGTTATCACAGAATCAGCAGCTGAAGAAAGTTCCCATCTGATTCCTGTTCCTATCTGCAGCTCCACATCGCCAGCCTCCAGGACCCAAGAGGATGCTGGCTGTCTTTTCTTCTCTGAGTTGTCACTGGGGTATATTTTTTGAGGTTCCGTTCATCGGATAAAAGCAGTGTGAAGCTGCCCATACTTGGACTGTCTGGCTTGTTTTCAATGACATTTAAAAGCCAGAGCTCTGTTGAGCCTCTCTTAACACAGAAAAGTAAACATTGAGTTTTTATACCTTTTACACACACACACACACACACACACACACATGCACATACTATAGTTGATATTGGATATGGTTTAGTGCCCTTCATACCCCAAGGGGTCATATGGTCTTCAGTGTGGTGTTATTAGGAGCAGGTGAAAACTTTAAGATGTGGGGCTTTAGTATAAGGGAATCGAGTCACAGAGTGTTGATTGCAAATAGAATTAATGTATGGGGCTTCAGTTAGTTCCTGTAAAAGTGGGTCATTATCAAAGGTAAGAGAGGCCTGTCCCCTTTGCCTTCCCTGGCTCACCCTCTGTCCATGTGATAGCTGTCATAGGTGATCCTGTCATTGTGACATTGTGACTGTCTCCCTTAGCAGGGGAACAAACCTGATCTTAGAATTTCAGTCTTCAAACAGCAAGAAAGCTTATTTTTGGAGTATATAAGAATATATTTTAGGGGCTGGAGAGATGGCTCAGCAGTTAAGAGCACCAACTGCTCTTGCAGAGGACCTAGGTTCGATTCCCAGCACCCACATGGCAGCTAAGAACCGTCTTTAACTCCAGTTCCAGGGGAATCCGACACTCTCTTCTGACCTCCATGGCACTGCACGACATGGGTGCACAAACCTGCATGCAGGCAGTACACTCATACACATAAAAAATAATAAATTAAGGGCTGGAGAGATGGCTCAGCAGTTAAGAGCGCCAACTGCTCTTGCAGAGGACCTGGGTTCGATTCCCAGCACCCACATGGTGGCTGAGGGCCGTCTTTAACTCCAGTTCCAGGGGAATCCAATGCCCTCTTCTGACCTCCGAGGCGTTGCAGAACATGGGTGTACCAACCTACATGCAGACAGTACATTCATACACATAAAAATAAATAAAATTAAAAAATTAAAAAAGAAAAATAAATAAAAAAGAATATATTTTAGATTTTTAAATAAAGAACAACCTTATTTAACAATACCATGGCTTTAAGTGCATTTTTCTCAATAAGTGTTTTAAAAATGAAAATGAAAATCCTTATGTAACCATTTCCCTAATGATCCCAGTGATCTACTCTCAGTCATCACACAGGGTGTCAGCTATATTAACTTTTACTCTCTGCTCTTACTTTCAACTCTTTATATGCTCTAACTGTGTCTTGGTTTTAGTTTCTGATATCTCTTAGGTTAAAATCTATGAATTCTGCATTTCTGTTCTCTTCCCCTTCCCTAGATCATTAGTAGATTATGGGGCACCCACGTGGGCATCAGTCCTCAGAGAAAGCTTTTTAAAAATTTTTTAAATTAATTTTATTTATTTCTGTATGTGTATGAATGTACTGTCTGCATGCAAGTTTGTGCACCCGTGTCGTGCAATGCCGCGGAGGTCAGAAGAGGGTGTCGGATTCCCCTGGAACTGGAGTTCTGGAATTGGAGTTTCAGACGGTTCTCGGCCGCCATGTGGGTGCTGGGGATCGAACCCAGGTCCTCTGTAAGAGCGGTCGGCGCTCTTAACCACTAGGCCATCTCTCCAGCCCCGAAAGCTTTTTTTTTTTTTTAATGAAGCACTCTACTTCTAGTATTTTGTTATAGCAATGGAAACCGGACTTAAAATGAGTTTTATTAGTTATTTTATTTTCCTCCTGCTTTTTTTGGAAGCACCAGCCAGTCAAAGGCTTGTTTGTCTTTACAGGTGTTCTGTTAAGCTTCGGCTTTTACAATGGGCTCTTGAACTGCAATGTTGCAAATCACAGAGGAAAGCAAACCTGTCCCTCGCCTTGTCCTTTTAAATTTCTTATTTTTACCTCTCAACACGTTTTATTGAGCATCCATGAAACACAGGCTTTCCCTGGGTGCTGGCTGCCCCACTAAGACTCCTAATAGCCTGGTGGCTGCAGACTGGAAGCCATGCACAGATTACCCAACTGTATACTGCTTAAGATCAAGAGCGACACCTGCCCATGCTAAAGATGTCAGACTATCATTGTGGCAACTTCAGACTGCAGCTATTTGCCAATGAAGGAGTGAAAACTAAATTTCTGCAGAAAAAATAAGTTTTGCTACAGTCTTTGTAAATTTATTTCTCTGAATCCTCATTCATCTGAATCCACAAATCACTTTTAGTTAAAACACAAACGCCTCTAAGAGGAACAGCATAAGAAATACCTCTCAGCCGTCAATAGATTAGTAGGAATCAATGTCCCATTTGAATGACTTGTGATTTGAATTGGAGAGGAAAAGAAGAGACACCTGCTTTGGATCAAGAACTGCTTGTGGCAGGTATGGGGGTCCTTCAGTCCTCCAGGAATCAGAAGTGGTTCCAGAAGAGTCAATGTACATGAAAGGAAGGCACAGAGGAACAGATTCCTATTCTAAATTCTCACAAAGAAACAGGAAATAGATCCACAGAGTAGTAAATGTATTTACACAGAGCATCCAGCAGTAACCATAGAGGTACCAGAAGCCAGGCCCCACCGGGGAGCTGGGAGACAGAGACATGCACCTCCTTTCCTTCATGTCCCATGCAGAGGAAGCTCCTGCTTGGCAAGCACAGTTCTTATACTGGGATGAAATCTACAGAAGGTCACCTTGTGGGACATTGTCTTCTAGATATTATTGAGGTGCTTGAAGTCTTGCTTTTATAAAAGCCAAAACGTCAGTAAATTGAAAATATGGGCAATGGGAGTAAAAGCCACAACAGGAGGTAAGCTGAAATGTGATGTTCTTATAAATAAGCCCTGTGAGTTCTCCCTGATTGAGATTCTATTTGCTAATCATTCATATAAACCTTAATGGACAACAGATGCAGAATCAATTTGTAAGTACTGGGATTCATTTAAAAATCTATAATGGTGCTTTTACTATGGTGACAAAAATCACATAATTCACAACTGTAGACCCCAGATCTTGTAATTTAGAACTGAACTGTCATGAAGATGAAGACTGTAAAGATAACTAGTTAGAAAGATTTCAAGCAGTAACTAATAAATTTCTATAGGATTTATCGTCTTACTAGTTTAAAAGTGGGACATCTCAGGTTTTATGTTCCTTTTGTAAGGCTTTGACTGTCTGATTAACTTCATTCCAAGTAACTTTATCTTAGCATATGAGACAAAAAGCAAAACAAATGTATCGGAGGAAAAGGTGCATCTAGAATTTTCTAGAACCATGCATGTATGTGTATTCATTCACATCAGCACTGACATAAGCACATGAAAATACTTTCATGTTACATTTATTAAAATACCTTAGCGTAGCCTCAGTAGGGTATCTGTTCAGAGGACGAGACTTGCTAAAATTCAAACTTAGCTCCTTCATTTCCCTGTATAAATCTTCCAAGGAACCGCCTTGAATTTGGATTTATGTTTCAGTAGCTGGTGTGTAATATCATTTACTGTGTAGCTTATCTCCTATGCAATGTGCAACATGAACCCTTAATGGTTTTCTTTTGTTCATAGCTGCCACCTCCTCCAGAAAATTGACCCTGTATCTCCACCCTGGACTTAGTGCCTCTGCCTCACCCCTGCATCACCCCTTGCTGTCCAAATGCACTTCCCTAAATGGCATGTTCCTCTAGCAGGTGGACATGCCCTTTGTCATCTCTGAGGATCTAGGAATATGGCCCAACACAACTGGAAGATAAGTACTTGTTAGAGTAAACAGAGTTGCATTTATTATTTCATTATTATATGGGTGGCTAAGAGCAACCCAACCAGAGTGGGAACTCGGAAAATTCTCCGACTCTGGGAAACTTCCCATGTGGACAGGGCTGTCTGATGCTCATCTTCATTAGAGTAAGTAGAGGATGGAGCTAAAAGCTGAGCTGTTCAGCTTCCTTCCTCCTTGGTTTCTCAGGTGTTTTTCCCTGTTAGCTCCCCGTCTCCTCCATGTGCCATCCCAGCATGCAGCACTCAGACACCTGCCATGGTAAAATGGTCAACTGCCCACCAGACCAAATCCTCAACAGAGTGTGGAAGAGACTTCAAGGATGGCTGTTGCATAAGAAAACTTGCTTTAGATTAAGGGTTTAAGCATTTTTTTTTTTTTTTGTATTTTTGAGACAGGGTCTCCCTGTAGCCACGGCTAGCCTGGAACTCATTATGGAGATCTACCTGCCTCAGCCTCCTGAATGCTGGTATCAAAGGTATGCACCACCATGCCCCATGGCCTTAAGCACTTTTGAGCCAAGCAGTGCTTGTAAGTATTGAAGAACACTGAAACCAAGATGTTTTCAAAATTAGTGTGCTGACCAAGCAAAATATCACTGGCTTCCATACACTGCCACCTTTGGCTTAGACTTCTGATGAAACCTCCAAATGTTGTCCCTGGAAGCCACTGACTAAGACTTCACATCATTTGGGCAAAGTTTCTTCTTGCAGAATGTGCTGGACTATCAATATCAGCACAGTTGGGAGCACATGCATCCTGCACACAGGAAGACCCCAGATTAAGCTGGTGACAAAATATACCCACTGATGGACAGCACTTCAGAGGTCAAGGCCTCTGGCACTTTGTATTTGTGGGTCCAACTATACTGGTCCTGCATTTGTTTATTCTTGACCATTCATAACCCTGGCTTAGTCTAGGTATGGGATGGAGAAATCAACATGGTTGTTGTTCTTAAGGACTTAAGAGAAGACAGACATCTACACTGAGAAGTGTACAGGAATGCTGCAGGGTCTATGGGGGTCTACAGAAGGAAGTAAGTCACTCTGACTTGGAGAAGCCAGAGCACACCTCCCATAGCAAATAGCGTGAGAGAGACATCTGTACAGATGAGCACATAGGTACTTCTTAGGGAGACGGGGGACAGGGAGAGATGCTGAAAGTAGTCACTTTGGCATGAGACTGTCTTTGCAGAAGGTGGAAGAGGACTATTAGAAGTTTCACAGGGATTGAGAGATAGGAAGGAAGACTAAATCTAGGCAGAATTGAGATGATAGAGGCCTCAAAAGTCAGGCTAAAGAGTTTGAATTATATTCTGTTAGAAGTAAGTTCTTGAACAGGTGGCACATTTTTTATGACTATTAATTTTCATTTCTTTTTATCTTTACCTAACCCTCCCCTTTCTTCTTCTTCTTCCAAGAACACAACCAGAACTTTTCTTTCCCCTTGCCCTGAGCATTCACAAAGCCAACGGAGAAGGTATTGGAAGAGAGTGTATGTGTGCCCACACCTGTGTGAATTCGTGTTCACGGACTGTCGCTGAGGTGAGCTCAGTGTCTTGGGTGAGCAAGAGAGAGGATAAGGAAGGAGAAATTACTTTAGGTGAGGAAGGGGCAGAGATTGGCAGCTCATCAGGAGTTGGAGACAGAAACCTGGTGACGTAGACGGTGAGAACTAGGGGAGGTGATTCAGAAGGCGAGCCTGCATGCCCTTGCTCCCTACAGGGCAAGACTTTGGTCCTTCCATTGGCATAAGAGCTGTACAGATGCCCTCACTTCAGGCTCCATATAGGGGTGGAAAATGAAGGCACTAGGACAGCCATGCCATGGACTTCATAAATTCTTAGAGCACTCTGGAGGGAGGAGACCTTCCTGAAGGGCTGTGTTGGAATCTCCTGCCAGCTAGGGCTAGGAGCTTAGCTATAATTGTTTAAAGGAGAGCTTTTCAAACATTAAGTCTTCATTGTAAAGTTAATTCACTTGCCAAAAAAAAAAAAAAAAGCTATGTTTTCTAAAGGAAAATGATAAGATCAGAATTGTGTTTTGGAAAGATAATATTCGAGAAAATCCACCTGGTATCCATGAATTTTATTGCAATTAGGAATTTTATCTTTGTAGACACTAATAAACAGGGGTAAGGAAATAGAGAAAAGGTATACAAAGGAAACAGAACACTAATCTTTAAGAGGGTGAGACGAAGCGAAGCTGGTGTCTAATCTCAGCATGGGGGACACTGAGGCAGGAGGATGCAAATTCAGATCTAGTTTGGTCTAGATAGCAAGATCCTGTCTTTTCGTAGTATTTGTAGGGTGAGGACTTCAGCAGGTTTGTGCATTTCCTTTGGAGTGTCTGCTCCCATGTCACCTCATTTCTCTGAGACTCCCTCCCCCCAGCACTCACCATAGCAGGTAGGATTGCTCAGTAAATGTAGCATTCTCATTTTAAGTGATCGCCTCTGGAGTCCTTTTAAACTGAAAAGTAACCATTTAAAACAGCTTTTGGGGGAATTTAGTATTAGGTCTGAGAAATAGTCTAAGTTGGTTGCTCAAGTCAAAGAGAAGTTTAGTAAATTACGCATTTCTATGAATTTCATCAGAACTTTCTAAATTATTCAGAATAGTATCTTTTAAATATCTGCAACATCTGTAGTGGTCGCTTTTTTTTTCCTTTTTCACTCCTAACATTGGTTATTTGTGCCTTACCTTGATCTTGCCGAGTTTTATTAATTCTGTCAGCTATTCACTAAATAAATAACATTTGGTTTTATAAATTCTCTTTATTTTGTGTTTGATTCTACTTCATTAAATTCCATTCTTATCACTATGATTTTTCTGTTTCCTTGGGCTTATTTTACAGTTTCTTTTCTCTGAGGTTTTAAGATGATTGCTCATTAATTTTTAATGAATCTTTTACTCCCTTTTTACTGTAACACAAGCATTTGAGATTGAATTTTAAATACTCTTGAAATTCTGTCTTATATGCTTTGGAACTATTTTTACATCTATATTTAAAACAGGGTCTTATAGTGCCCAGGCTGGCCTCAAACTAACCTATTAGACTTTAATTCTCTTGCCTCTACCTACCAAATGCTGGGGTTTCTGGCATTTACAATCACAACCAGTTTAATGCTGTTTATAGAACCAAACCAAGGACAAGTACTGAACCAACTAAGCTGTATCTGCATCCCTGAAACTATTTTACTATATTGTTACAGATGTTTCTAATTTCCATTATGATTCTAATTTGATACTTGGGCTACTGAGAAAAGTATTCCCTAACTTCCAAATCTATCAACCTTCTAGGTGACCAAGTATCTTATATAGTCCTATAGTTTATTGCACTGTGGTCAGAGAATAATTTTAATGCTCTGAAAGATTTTAAGACTGTGAAGAATATGGTCATTTATGGCTGGAGAAATGACTCAGTGGTTAAGAGTATTGCTGTTCTTGTAGAGGACCTGGATTCCATTCCTCCACATGGAGGTTAATAATCATCCATAGATCCAGTTCCAGGGTATCTGACGCCTTCTTCTGACCTCCACAGGCATTCCAAGACACCGGTGCACTTACATACATGCAGGTAAAATACTATACACATAAAATGAAAAAAGTAATAAATAAAATATTAAAAAGGAATATGGTAATTTTGTGAATGTTGAGGAAAAGAATAAACAGAAGGGGAAAAGAGAAAGATGAACTCATTTTGTAATGCTTGACTACATTGTTACATAGAGACCCTTTGAATCAAGTTATTCAAAGCTTATATACTTAGAGGCCCTTATTAATCATTTTTATGTTTCTTAAGTTTTTGAAGAATTAAAATTTCCCATTATGACCATTTTCTTTGGATTTTCTTAGCTTTGTGGTTAATTTCTTTTTTGTGTGGTTAATTTCTTTTAAAGTTATGTTTGTACAAATTTTAAACTATTATATTTTTCTGGTTAATTGAATGTTTATTATTGTGATTCCCTTTGTTTGTTTGAGACAGCGTCTCACTGTGCAGCCCTGAATGGCCTGGAACCCCCATGTAAACCAGGTTAACCTCCAACTCACAGAGATCTAACTGTCTCTGCATCTTGAGTGCTGAGATTAGAGGTGTATGCATCCATGTCCAGTTGTTATTTTTTAAATGAAAGTAATGCTGTTTATTATTATTATTATTATTATTATTATTATTATTTGTATGAGTGTGCTGTCTGCACCCGTGTCCATGTCGTGCAATGCCACGGATGTCAGAAGAGGGCATCAGACTCCCTGGAACTGGAGTTAAAGACGGTTCTTAGCTGCCATGTGGGTGCTGGGAATCGAACCTGGGTCCTTTGTAAGAGCACTTGGTGCTCTTAACTGCTGAGCCATCTCTCCAGCCCCGAAAGTAATGCTCTTAAAATCTATTTTGTCTGATATAAACATACTTTTCTTATGCTAGTTGTATCTTTTTTCCTTTTAGTTAGCTTTTTAATTTTTCAATAATCTTGCATTTTAAGTAGGTATCATAATTGCATGATTGGAACAATTAAAAAGTTTTAATTGAATATTTGCTATTTTCATATAATATAATGGTATTTAGATTTCCCTCCCATATCCTCATCTTCTCTTATCATCACAGCCCAATTTAATGTACTGTATCATAGATATTAAGGCATATATAGTCTAATTTGTGTCCCCAAATGTCCTTTAGCATGGGGTCCATCCACTGGAGCCTGGTTATTCTACCAAGTCCCATCCTTGAAAGAGACTGTCTCTGTGCCTCCCAGCAGCCATCAGCTGCCAATAGTTTCTTAGGTGGGGTTGGGTTTTACTTTTTAATTGCTGCATCCATCTCATTGGTTGTTATAGGTATATTTAAATTATCTATGTCATTTTGATTTAATTTTATTAGGTTGTACATACATAGAAATTTATCTATTTCTTTTAGATCTTCATTTTAGTGCAATATAAACTTTTAAAGTATGTCCTTACGATTTTCTGAATTTCCTTCAGATCTGTGGTAATATTTTCCTTTTCATCTCTGAGTTTGTTAATTTGAGTCTACTTCTTTTTTGATTAATTTTGCTAAAAGTCTATCAATCTTGTTAGTGTTTTCAAAGAACCATTTCTTCTTTCATTGAATCTTTATATAGTTTTCCTCATTTCTTTAATTTCAGCTTTGATGTTATTTATCTCTTTCTATCTACTCTTTTTAGTTGTTGTTTGCTCTTGGTTTTTCCAAAACTTCCAGGTGCATAACTAATGTATTTATATGAGATGTTTCTAACTTTTTGGTGTAGGCACTTAATGCTCTGAATTTTCCTCTTTGGACTGCAGTCATTGTATCCTAAATGTTTTGGCATGTTGGGTTTTTATTTTCACTCAAGTCTAAGAAAATTTTAATTTCCTTTTTTATTTCTCCTGTTATCCAGTTTTCAATCAGTAGAATGTGTTGTTTAGGTTCTATGAATTTGTGTATCTTTCCCGATTTTACTATTGTTGTTATCTAGCTTTATTCCTTTGTGGTAAAATAGAATACAGGATAATATTTCTATTTTCACAAAATTGTGGATATTTGCTTTGTGTCCTAATATGTGGTCAATTTTGGGGACAGCTCCATGGGCTTCTGAAAAGAAAGCCTACTCTTTGGTGTTTGGGTAGAATGTTCTGTAGATGTCTATAAAATCCATTTGATTTATGGTGTCATTTAACTCCAGGGTTTCTCTATTTAGTTTTATTTGATTAGCCTGTTGGTGACAGTGGGTATTGAAGTCACCCATGATCATTGTGCTAGAGTCAATGTGAGATTTGAGATAGAGCTAATAAGTTTTCTTTTATGACACTGGATGTCCCTTTGTGAGGTGCATATATGTTTAAGATTATAATATTTTCTTGGGAGATTTTCCTTTAAGTGAATGTAAAGTGACTCTCCCTTCTCTTTGACTAGTTTGAAGCCTATTTTGTCAGATATCAGAATGCTACCCTGCTTCTTAGTTCTCTTTTCTAGGAATATCTTTTTCCATTCTTTTTTTATAAACTTAAAAAATTTTTTTTTAATTTATTATTTTATGTGAATGAGTGTACTGTCTGCATGTAAGTAGGGTGTACCTGTGTCATGCAATGCTGCGGAGGCCAGAAGAGGATATCAGATTCCCTTGGAACTGGAGTTAAAGATGGTTCTTAGCTGCCATATGGATGCTGGGAATCAAACCCGGGTCCTCTGTAAGAGCAGTTGGTACTCTTAACTGCTGAGCCATCTCTCCAGCCCCTAAGGTGGTATTAATCATTGTTGGTGAGGTGCATTTCTTAAAAGAAGCTAATCTATGGATCAGTTTGAAGTGTTACTTCCTTTTCTATTTTGTGGAATAGGTTTAAAAGAATTGGTGTTAAGTCTTCCATAAAGTTTTGGTAGAATTCACTCATTGAGACTGTGTCTTTTTTACTAGGACATTGAGATAATTAATATGGAGGGTTATTATTGACAACATAACTTCTGTTATGTTGGTGCTGTAGTGTTTTTTTTTTTTTTTCTTAGACTTCCTTTGGTTTACTGCAGAAGAACAATCTCTGTCTTTTAACTAGAGGGTTTGGTCCATTTACAGTTGATATAGTCATTTTTTTGATCTATCTAACCACTTATTTTGTGTTATTTGCTTCATATGTTTTTGTGCTTCCTTTCCTGTCTTCTTTTTGATTGATTACGTTTTTTTCTTACTCTTTTTTTTTAGTTCCTGTACTTGCCTTACTATTATAAGCTTGGATTCTATTCATTTAGGAAATAACCTAAAATTTATAACAGATATGTTTAATATAGTAAATTTAAAATTAATATTTCCTCTATAATATCTTATACTTTAATCCAATTAATTACCATGTCCTTGAACTAGAATGCTAATTTGAGGTCAGGTATTGTGATAACTTTCTGCTAAAGATTGCTTTGGCTATTTGAGGTCTTTCGTGCTTCCATATGGGTTTTCGATTTATTTTCCTAGCTCTGCGAATAGTGTAATTGATGGGTATCCCATTGAATCTATAAACTGCTTTCAATAGCATAACAATTTTTAGACCATTAATTCCACCAGATCATAAGGATGGATGGTGTTGCCAGTGTCTAGTGTCTTCTTCAATTTCTATTTTAAGTATCTTAAAGGTTATATCGTAGAGGCCTTTCAGAAACCTCCTTGGTGAGGTTTATTCTTAGGTATTCTAGTTTTTCTTTGAAGCTCTTGTCAAGATGATATTTTTCCTACTTTATTTCTCAACCAGTTCGTTGCTGTTATACAGAAAAGCAACTAATCTTGCATATCGATTTGTATCCTGTAACTTTGGCAACAATATTACATTTAAGAGATTTTTAGTGGAGTATATGCATTGCTTTTAAGTATAGGCTCCTGTCATCTGTGAATAGAAATAATGGAATTCTTGCTTTTCTATTTGCATCCTTTTTATTTCTTTCTCTCATCTTGTTGCTTTCGCTAAGACTTCAAGTACTATATTGAATAAGAGGAGCGATCAGGCCCCCGTGGCTCATTCTAGATTTTAGAGGAAATGCTCTCAGTTTTTCGGTAGTTGTAGCGAAAATATCTCATCATAATAATATCTCATCATCATAATACTACAGGTTTGTCATATATTATGATGATGTCATATATTATTATGATGAGATATTTTCCTTCTCTTCACAATTTCTTCAGGTCTTTTGTCATGAAGGCATATTGAATACTGTCAAATGTCTTTTCTGCCTCTATTGAGATGATATGTGATTTATATTCTCTAATTTATATGGTATATTACATTTATTAATTTTCATGTGTTGAACAGATCTTGCCTCTCTGGGATAAAACTAGCTTGGCTACAACATACACTCTTATGTGTTCTTGGATATGATGAGTATTTTGCTGAAAATTTGTATGTCTATGCTCATCAGAGAAGTTGATCTACGCTTTCTTTATAGGTCCTTACTCAGTTTTAGTATTAGTGTAATATTGGTTTCATAGAAGTTTGAAGTGTTACTTCTTTTTCTAGAATAGATTCAGAAGAATTGATGTTAGATCTTCCATAAAAGTTTGGTAGAGTTCAGCACTGAATCTGTGTTCAGTCCTGAGCTTTTCTTGGTGGGGAGACTTTCAATTACTGTTTTTTTTTTTTTTTATCTCACTGCTTGTTATGGGTCTGGTTAAATTATTTATATCTTCCTATCTTGTTCATTTGTTTGTCTTACCCTAAAAATTCTATACCGTTTTATTTTGTAGGAATTTTGTACATAGCTTCATCATACATTTAATTCATTAACTGTAAAATATACAAGCAGCACAAATACACATTTTGTCATTAATATCTAAACAGTTATGCATTCTAGAAAATAAGTCAGTTGCAAAATGAAGCATATACATTGGTGTCTAAGTAATAAAATGATATAGAAAAAAATTCCACAATACTAGGTATCACAATAAATGATGTATTATTTATGCCGTCAAACAAAACTTAACACATATCAGTACAATTCTCCTTTAACAATGAACCCCCACATAAAGCAACTATTCCATTTGACTCCTAGTAGAAATTCTATTTTACAAGTTGGCTACAGAGCCTCATACATATTTTATAGATAGTAATAGGTATTTCTCAATCTAAATTTCATGTTTCTATGTAAAAAGGAGTTTGAGGCAGATGTTGCATAATATTTTTAAAAAATATTGAATTTTTATGTGTTTCATACATAATTTTTCAGTCATTCTTAATCACCTTTATACCCACCTCTCCCTTGGCACCCTCCAGCAGGCTCTCTCCTTGGAGTTCACACATTCTGTCATTTGTGCTAGGGTCCATTGCACCAAACTTCTCTCCCCTTCCACTCCTCAGTGCCAGCTCATTCCCTGAGCTCTACTCAGCCTATCTAGAGTCCCTATCTTAAAGAAGGCCAGGTCTTCCTCCCCTGACCACCATCAACTGACAATATTTCTTCTGCCAAGGCTTGGTTCTGCTACCCATTTCTGAGGGTTTTTTTTGCTGGGTTTTTGTCCAGCTGAGCTTGCATGGGTCTTATGCATGCTGATACCAATGCTGTAGGTTCATATGAACAGGGTCTCAAAAGCTTGTGGGATTCATTTCTGTTTGGTCTTACACCACCTCCTTGGCTCTTACAATCTTTCTGCCTCCTCTTCTGCAATGTTGCCTGAGCCCTCCTGGGTGAGTAAAGCTGAATATAGGTGACTTGTCCATGGACCCACACTTTAGATTAGATTCCTAATCTTCATAGTTTGGTCATTCATGACCTTTTGAGTTCCTGGTCTCCTGTTGCCTGAAGGAGCTATCTTAACAAGAGTTAAGAGGTAGTTAATGCCTTCTTGGGTCCTCGTTCTATGTTGCATGGGGCTTCTGTGTACAGGTTGCATTGTAGATGTGTGGCCTAGGCATGAGCAACTCACAGACCATGTTTGTGTGTGTCCAGTTGTGGAACTCTGCTATTCTCATCTGGTGTAAAAGAAGCTTCTTTTCTGAGTGGTGTCTGGGATATTTGTCTGTAAATATATCTTTTGCAGTTATTAAAATGTTGCCTTAGCCTAGGGATGTGTCAACATTGGGGATTTCTCTGAGATCTATGACCTCTCCAGTTGTGTATGTCTGACTATGTTTACAATACCACACACGAGTTTACTCCTATTGAGTGGGATTTAGGTCCAATTTGTTAGCCATTGATTTCCCCCAAGATAAAAGTGTCTCGGGGCTGTAGAGATGGCTCAGCGGTTGAGAGCGCCAACTGCTCTTGCAGAGGACCGGGATTCGATTTCCAGCACCAACATGATGGCTAGGAACCACCTTTAGCTCCAGTTTCAGGGAGTCTGACGCCCTCTTCTGACCTCTGCAGCACTGCACAATACGGGTGCACCAACCTATATGCAGACAGTACACTCATACACATAAAAAATAATAAATAAAAAAGTGTCGCTATTGCACCAATATCATATGTTGTGCTGGTTGTTGACATGGATATTTCATCGTGAAGCTGCTGTTGAACCATGGATTGATGTTCTCACTTAGCAGCTTGCCTAATGCTATTCAAAGCTCTGAGAGCTAGCCTTCAGGGGAGGTGGCTTCCAGCTCCGTTGCTCAAGGTCCAGTCTCTGAAATATGTCCTGACTTCAGCAAAAGGATCTTACCTTCAGATTCTGGGAGGCAACCAAGGGCTGTATCTTTTTATTTTGAGTTTGGTAGATCATACATGCTTAAGAATTTATCCATTGCTTCTTATTTTTCCAGTTTTGGGGAATATATGTTTCCAATGATCCTTTGGATTTCATTAGATCTTATTGTAGAAACTATCTTTAAATTTTTAATTTCATTAATTTGCATTCTCTCTTTTGGTTAGGTCCACTAAGGGTTTAATCAATCTTATTTTTCTTTTTAAAGAGCCAGTTTTTGTTTTTAGTCTCGATTTCATTAATTTGTACCCTAATTTTATTGTTTCCTGTGTCTATTGCATTTGAACCCGGCTTCTTGTTTTTCTGGAACCTTGAAATGTTCTACCAAATTAAGATTTCTCTGATTTTTTAATGTAGTCTTAGCTGTATCCTGGAGGTTCTGATAGGTTGTCTTATCATTTTCATTTGGTTCTAGGAACGAAATGTTTCTTCTATAATTTATTCAATCATCCACTATTCATTCCAAAGTGTATTGTTTATTATTTAAGAATTTGTACTGATTTTTGGGTTTCTCTTGCTGTCGATTCAAAGTTTTTATTACACTATTCCCTGATAAAATCCAAGAAATTGGAGATCTCCCGAGACCAGCTGAAGCAAGCACAGGTAGGTAGGTAGGAGCTGGGTGCTTCAGCAAGGCTGATTGTTGATTGATTTAATCTAGTTAATCTGTTAATCCAGTTGTCTTTGGCTTAATGGCTTCTGTGGCTGTTGGGGGCAGAATTAGCCTCCCAGCTGGTATAAAAGGTTGGGCTGTGAGATGGCTAGCAGTTAAGAGCATGACGCTCTTCAGGGGACCCGGGTTCAAATCCCCAGCACCCACATGAAGCTGAGAACAGTTGTAAATGCAACCAGGAGAATCCAGTTCCAGGGGAATCCGACACCCTCTTCTGACCTCTGCGGCATTGCACGACACGGGTGCACAGACCTGCATGCAGACAGTACATTCATACACATAAAGAATAAATAAAAATTTTAAAAAAGGTAGGGTTATGCGAGTCTTGAGATCTGAGATCTCCTGAGACCAGCTGAGGCAAGCGCAGGTAGGTAGGAGCTGGGTGCTTCAGCAGGCTGATCTTTGTTTGATTTAATTTAGTTGTCTTTGGCTTAATTGGCTTTTGTGGCTGTGGGAGTGCAGTTATCCTCCCAGCTGTTATAAAAGGTAGGGTTGTGTGAGTCTTGAGATCTAATATCTCCCAATGCCAGTTGAAGCGCAGGTACTGGGGCACCGGCTAAAGAGCACCCCCACCCCCTGGGATTAGGAAGACATCTGAAGGAGGCAAGCAAAGCAAGCCTTCAACACAGTGAAGAGGCATTTAGGACTCACCATTGCATACAGGCAAAGACTCCCTATGCCAGGACAGAAGAATGACAAACCGAAAGGGCAGGATAATCCTGCACCAAGCTCTACCAACCCTGGAAGAGTCCTACCGTGGGATCCCCCTGGGGATGGCCCAGGACACAGATATCAGAGAAACACAATTGGGAACATATTAAAGACTACAAGATTAAAAGAGCAAATCAAAGAACTAAGAAAAGAGAATGAAGAACTCAAGAAGGACCTAGAGAGAGAAATGACAAACTCCAGAAGGAAGTAGAAAACACTGAAAGATCCCATGCTGAAAAAGATAAGGAAACCAACCAGTGAAACAAAGAGCTACAAGAAGAGATGAGAAACTCAAAAAGAAGTAGATACTGAAAGAAATCAGAAGAGGAATGAAAAAGGAAATCAAACACTCATCCATCAAGAGGAAAGGAATGGAAAAGCTCAGAAGCAGAATGGAGGAAGCAGAACAAAGAATATCGACCTGGAAGATAACACAGAACAACTAAAAACCTCAAGAAAGACTATGAAAACTTAAAAATATACAAAATGGAACAACCAGGAACTGTGGGACACAATGAAAAGATCAAACCTTCCCATCATGGAATAGAGGAAGGAGAGAATCCCAAGAGAATGGTATGATCAGATCTTCAACAGAATAATAGATGAAAACTTCCCCAAACTAAAAAAAGACAAACCAATACAAATACAGAAGCACATAGAAACTCCAAACAGACAAGATCAGAAAAGAAATTCTCCACGCCACATCATAGTTAAAAATGCTAGGCACCCAAACAAGGACAAAAGCCTTATAGCCACAAGAGAAAAACAACAAGTGACCATAAGGGGAAACCTATCAGAATTCAACTGACTTCTCATGGAAGCTATGAAAGCAAGAAGAACATGCAAGAAAGCATTCCAGTGTTAAAGGACAATAGTTTGCCAACCCAGATAGTTTCCCCAGCAAAAATGTCGTTTTAGTTGAAGGAGAAGAAAAACCTTCCATGACATAAACAAATTGAAAAGAACACATGTCCAGAAACCAACCCTTCAGAGAATATGAAGCATTCAAATGGACAGAGAAGGGGAGCAACCATCCCCAGGCACCTAGAAAGAGAATCAATAAAAACATAACTGCAAGAATAGAAACCTAAACAAACTTGCAACTGGATAGGCAAAAGGAGGAAGAGCAACATAACCTATTAGTCATAACCTTAATATTAATGACTAAATCCTCAATCAAAAGACATAGACTGGAGGATTGGATTAGGAAACAGAATCCATCAATATGCTGTCTACAAGAACACATCTTACCTTCAGGACAAGGAACCACCTTAAAGTGAACGGATGGAAAAAAATTTCCAAGCAAATGGTACCAAAAAGAAAGCAGGTGTTGCTATTTTAATATCAGACAAAATAGACTTCAAAAGAAAAGAATCAGAAGAGACAAAGAAGGCCATTACATTTTTATCAAGGAACAATTCACCAAGAAGATTTCACCATTATGAATATATTGCCCACCACTCTGGTGCACCCAACTTTATAAGACATTCTCCAGGACACAAGTCACACACTAACCCCCAGTACACTCATAGTAGGGGATTTCTGATACCCCACTGAGCCTTTGGAAGGTCAACAGGGACAAAGAATAAACAAGAGAGACATCTGAACTGAACGATATGAAACAAATGGACTTCCATAGACCTGTACCGAATATTCCAACCTAATATCACGAGAATATACTTTCTATTCAAGATCCCACAGAACATTCTCCAAATCGACCAACATACTGGGACATAGAGACGAAACCTCCACAAAATACAACAAAAATTTAAATTTCATGCATTCTATCAGACCACAGTGCAATAAATCTCAACATTCAACACCAGGATAAGCCTACTGCCTTACAAACACTGGAGACCTAAACAACACACCCTGAATAATGAATGGGTCACAGGAAGAGATAAAGAAAGAAATAAAGCATTCCTGGAAATGAACAAAAAATACAAAAAACAAAAAAAAAAACCCTATGGGATACCTTAAAAGCGTCCTAAGAGGAAGTTTATAGCCCTGTGTGTCTACATTAAAAAAAAAAAAAACAGAAAGAGCACAAGTGAATGATCTAACACTACAGCTAAAAGCAATGAGACGCAAACAACAGATTGAACCCTAAAAAAACACAACAGGACAGGAGAATAACAAAAATCACGAGCAAATCAATGAAATAGAAACAAAGAAAAACAATACAAAAAATCAATGAATCCAAAAGTTGGTTCTTTGAAAGAGTAAACAGACAGACCGACTCTATCCCAGTTAACCAAAAGAAAAGAAGGAAATCCAAATCAAATATTATTCATGATGAAAAGGGAAAATCACAACAGACAGGGAAAGATCCAGAAATCTATATGAGATATTTCAAAAACCTATACTCTACCAAGTTTGAAAACCCAGAAGAATGGGTAAATATCTGAAATCCTGGGAATCAACAAGCTCAACCAAGAAAGAGATCCACAGCTTAAACAGACCCATAATATATGAAGAATTGAAGATGTAATAAGAAACCTCCCAACTAAAAAGCCAGGCCCAGATGTTTTCATGGAGATCAATTCTATAAAACATTTCAAAAAAGACCTACACCCATTATTACTGAAACTGTTTGGAAGGATACAATCAGAGGGAATTCTCCCAAATTCCTTCTATTAAGCCAGCATCACTCATTACCAAAACCAAAAAAACAACTAAAAAGGAGAATTATAGACCATCTCCCTAATGAACACAGATGCAAAATTTAAACAGGATACTGGCAAATCCATAAAGACACACATCAAGAAGATCATCCATCATGACCAAGTTGGATTCATACCGAGATGCAGGGATGGTTCACCTAAAAATCAATAAAAAACATCAAACACATAATGGAATGAAGACAAAAACACATCATTCAATTGATGCTGAAAAAGCCTTTGACAAATCCCAGCATCTCTTCATGCTTAAAGTCTAGAAGGAATTGGTTGGATGGATCTTCCTCAATGTAATCAAGCCTATACAAGAAACCCACAGCCACATATCATCCTAAATGGGGAAATGACAGAAACTTCCCTTTAAAGGTAAGGTAACTCTGCAGGCTGCCCCCTGTCACCACTCCTCTTCAATTAGTGCTTGAAACACTTGCTAGGCAATAAGGCAAGAAAGGAAATTAAAGGCGTACTAATTGGAAAAGAGGAAGTCAAGGTATCCCTATTTGCTGAGATGATTGGTTTACTTAAGGGTGCTACAAACTCCACCAGAAAACTCCTAGAAACGTTACAGCTTCAGCAAAGTGGCAGGATACAAAATTAACTTTAAAAATCATGGCCTTTCTTTACACCAAGAACAAGCAACTGGAGAAAGAATTCAAAGAGGACCTTTCCCACTCACAACAGCCTCAAAACCAATAAACTACCAATACTCAGGACACCGACCTAACCAAAGACACCAAAGATCTCTACACAAAAAATTTAACCTTTAAGAAAGAAATTGAAGAAGACATCAGAAGATGGAAAAACCTTCCCGCTCATGGATTGGGAAATTAACATTGTATTAAAACTTGCCATTCTTCGAAACTCTTGTATAGATTTAATGCAATCCCAATCAAAATCCCCAAGAGTTTCTTCACAGGCTTGGGAAAAAAAGTCCTCTAAATTCATTTGGAAAACCAAAGACCCCAAATAGCCAAAACAAACCCTGAGTGAAAAGAGCTACAAGGGGGGAATCTCTATATACCAGACTTCAAACTATATACAGGGATATAGTCATAAAAACAGCCTGGTACTGGCACAAAAAAAACCAGACTCGTTGACCAATGGAACAAAACTTGAAAAATCCAAACCTGAGCACATTTTCAGCTGTCTCATATTTGACAAGGGGTCAAGAAGACATGGAGAAAAGACAGCATCTTCAGTTAAGTGGTGTTGGCAAAACTGGATCACCACTTGTAGAAGAATTGAAATTAAACCCCTACCTCTCACCCTGTACAAAGTCACTCCGATGGATCAAAGACTTCGCGATGAAACCCAAAACTCCGAAGGCAATAGAAGAAAAAAGTGGGCCAGCAGACTACAAGACATAGTGTAGGGAAAGACTTCCTACACCTATGTCTTGTCGTTTGCACAAGAATTAAGGTTGCAATTGCAAATGGGACCTCATTAAATCAAAAAACTTCTGTACTCAAAAGAAAACATCAAGGAAGTGAAGAGAAATCACACAGAGTGGGAGGAAACCTTACCACAGAAAAATTTGACAAAGCATTGATTTCCAGATATATAAAACTACTCAAAAAAGAAAGAAGAAAGAAAACAAATTGACCCAGTCCATAGATGTAGCAAAGAGCTGACAGAGACTTCACAAGTGAGGAAATTAGAGATTGCTGAGAAACACCTTAAGAAGTTTCAAATCACTAATCCTTAAGGAAATCAAATCAAAAACACTTAAAAATATCATCTATGGGCTGGAGGGATAGCACAGCCGTTAAACGTTAAGGCTAACAACCAAAAAAATGAAAGATATCATCTTACTCCAATAAACTGGCTAGGATCAAGAAAACAAATGATACCAAGTGCTGGAGAGGTTGTGGGGAAAGGGGAACACTTATCCACTGCTGACGGGAATGTAGACTCATGCAGCCACTATGAAAAGCAGTGTAAAGAACCCTTGGAAGACTTTGAATGAACCTGCCACTGACCCGCATACCACTCCTAGGCATGTACCCTCAAGATTCACCCCAACGCAGAGATACATGCACGGCCATGTTTATTTCAGCTCTCTTTCAAACTAGCAAGGAGCTGGAACCACCAAATGTCCCCTCAACTGATGAGTGGATAGAGAAAATGTGGTCATCTACACAATGGAGTTCTATGCAGCAGTAGAAAAGAAAGAAAACATCATGAGCTTTGCAGAAAATGTGGAGCTAGAGGACTTCATGCCGATGTAAGTACACAGTCCCAATAAACAAATGACGAATGGTATCCCTCATCTGTGGGATGCTAGTGCCAATTACTGATTGTAAGTATTCTTGTGCAGGCCCTTGAGCTTTGTCCAAAGCAGTTGTGTGAGTGATGCATATTGGAAACAACAACAACAACAACAACAACACCACAACATGACAGAAAGGACTGCATCAAAGATCTGCTTGAAACAGCGAACTTCTGCTCAAAAAAGTCAACTTCCACAAGGAGAATAATGAGAAAGACTGAGAAAGAATGAGATGAAACATTTGTTTGGAGAAATGCAGAGCTCTGGTGGAGTGGGGGGATGGGGGGGACTGGGTCTAGATTTGATTAAAAATATATAACTAAATAAATTTTTAAAAATCCAAGAAATTACTTAGGTTTTTTTATTTGTTAATTCTTGCTTTGTGGCTTGTAATGTGATTGATTTTGGAGAAGGTTCCATGGGCCATTGGGATATGGATTCCTTATTTATTGGATGTAAGTTTTAGTGACTAGCTGCTAAATTTAATTGAAAGCTTATGATTTAGCTCTGAAGTTTCTTTTTGTAAAAAGTATTTTGTTATTTTTATTTTATTTGCATGAGTATTTTGCCTCTGTGTATATAAGTGTACCATGTGCTGCCCACAGGGACAAGAAGATGGTATTAGATCACCTGGGAACTGGAGTTATGGATGGTTGTTAGCTCCCATCTCGGTGCTGGGAATTGAACCCAGGTCCTCTGGAGGAACAGTAAGTATTTTTAACCACTGAGCCATCTCTCCACACCCTGAAGTTTCTTTACTGATTTTCAGTTTAGCTCTATCCAAAGATGAAAATGGGTTATTGAAGTCACTCATTGTTAACATATCACCCATTGTTAACATATCATAACCTTTGGTATTTGTTTATGAAACTGGAAGCACAACATTCAGTGCATAAATGTTTACAATTGGCATACAATCTTGACTCATTGTCCTTTTTATAAATATATAGTCAGTTTCTTTATCTATTCTGATTAGTTTTTGTTTGAAATCTACTTTATTAAATATGAGAACAGCTATACCAACTTTTTCATAACTTCTATTTGCTTGGTAGATTTCCATCCTTTGTTTGCTAGCTGAGTTGTGGATTGGATCTTGTTTAATTATTAATTATTTAGTTATTTTTTTATGTATATAGATGCTTTGCCTGCAGGTATGTAAGTGTACCTATGTCATGCAATCCCCTGCAGGCCAGAAGAGGGCATCAGACCCCCTGAAACTGTGATTAAGAATAGGTGTTAGCTGTTATGTGAGTCTTGGGAATCAATCCCTGGTCCTCTGTAGAGCAGCCAGTGCTCTTAACTACTAATCTATCTCTCTAACCCCTGGATCTCTGTTTGTTTGTTTGTTTGTTTGTTTGTTTGTTTGTTTGTTGAGACAGGGTCTTCCTGTATCTTCAGCTGGTCTGGAATTTGCTATGTAGACCAGGATAGCCTCCATCTCACATAGATCTGGTTCCCAAGTGCTAGGAATATAGCTGCCACCAGACACAGCCTGGATCTTGTTTTTAATCCAGTCACTTAGTTTGTATCTTTTAATCTACGAGTTGAGTCTATTTGCCTCTAAGGTTATTATCGATAGGGTTTATTTCATACGATTTTGTCATTGGTTCTTCTGGATGGTTGGATTATTTGTAGTTCTTTCCTTCATCCCCTGTTAGTTTTAGAGATTTGTTGGTTCACCACGTTGGACATGATGGGTGCCTTTTCTGCTCTCAGCATTTGTCATGAACTGTAACTCTCTTTACTGTTTTCTTATGGATGAGGCTGTCTTTCTTCCTCCTTGTATCATTTCTTTAGGTATAATCTGCACTGCTGTCTTGGTTGTCATGAAATCCCTCAATTAGTGCTTATCTTGAAATGTTTCCATTTCTTTATCTCATTTCTGGGCATTCTTTTTCAAGGCTTATAAGGTATCAGTCCATGCTTTCATGACTTTTAGGGTCGCTTACTAGAGATCTATTGGTATTCTGCTATTTCTACCTTTGTATGTGAATTTCCCCTTACATCTTTTAATATTAATTCTTTGCTTTGTATTTGTTTGCATGTGTATGTGGTGGTCATGCATGTGTTTATACATTTGTATCTCCGTGTGTGTGTGTGTGTGTGTGTGTGTGTGTTTGTGGAGGTCAGAGGTCACTGTTAGGTGTATCTCCCAGTTGCTCTCCATATTGAGGCAGGGTCTCTCTCACTTGAACCCAGAACTTGCTGATTCCACTAGTGTGGTCTGCTCCCTTGCTCAAAGGGTCCTACCTTCACCACTTGAATGCTAGGATTACAGATGGGGTGCCACGCACACTTTGCATTTACGTAGGTGCTGAAGATCCAAACTCTGATCCTCCTGCTGGCATAGCAAGTGATTTACACATTGCACCATCTCTCAGCTCCTGCTCTGTAGTTCTGATCGCTTGACTATGATTTATTGTGAAGAGAATCATTTCCATTGTAAACGCCTCTTGTGTTTGGATTTCCATTTATTTCTCCAGGGTTGGGAAATTTTCTGCTCTGGTGTCATTGAACAAATGTTGTAAGTTCCTTCTTCCATCTCATGGGTTCATAGGTTTAGTTTCTTGAACTTCTTCTATAGTTCTTGGCAGTTTTGATCATATTCATTTTTATTTCCAATTTGTATCTGAATGTATTATTTCCTCGACTTTGCCCTGCACCTCCAAAATCTGTTATTTCACTTGGTCTTTTGTAAAGATGATGCATTTTATTTATTTGGTTCATTTTTTATTTCTAGAATTCTGTTTGGTCCTTTTATAGCTTCTCAATTTTCTTGCTATATCTTTTTTTGCTCTTTGTTTAGTTTATTTTTCCTCCATGAAACAAATCGGTTTCACAGCAGTCCTAGCACTAATTGCTCAAGAAGAAACTTGCATACTTCACTTATGTCCCCTATAAAGCTCAGAAACAAGGGCACTACTAGGGTAGTTATTAACAACTATAGTCTATAGACTTTTAGGGCTAAGGGCATCAATAGTTAAGTAGTTAAATTAGAAGGGCCAGGGACAGGGGAAAGAGGTAGCAGAGTAAGAATGCTAAGTCTTTTAGGGTTAAAGGTATTAGTAGTTCTAGGGAAATATTATAACTAGGTTTGGAAAAAGAATAGCCTTAGAAACTTTTCTAGTGAGAGACCTGTCAAAACACAACAGCCATAAACAAAAGTATAAATATGAAACCATTGAAAAAT
This sequence comes from Rhizomys pruinosus, assembly GCA_009823505.1. NCBI lineage: Eukaryota > Metazoa > Chordata > Mammalia > Rodentia > Spalacidae > Rhizomys > Rhizomys pruinosus. The sequence goes on along the minus strand of VZQC01009614.1, from coordinate 149,741 downwards.
GCAAATGAAAATTTTGAATTAAAAAAATAAACAATAAAATGAAGTCAATGGATCTCATGCCTCCAGCCAGCACTTCCTTCTAGTTGAGAATATGTGGTTCCTCTCTCCTCCTGTCCTGTCTTTTTTACAGGTCTCTACAGGTGGGGAGGAGGACTGGTAATCTCAATGCCTGAGATAACTAAGTGTGCCAGTCAGCCTGTACTTGCTTTTGGGGGGGCATTGGGATACTACATCAAGTTCTGCTTGATACCCTGCAGCTGGGAGGAGTGAGGTCACTGAGAACATAAGTTTCAGAGTCCTAGATCCACCGTCTGTGTTGCTCGGCGTCCTTGTTGCTCCCGTGATGATACCGCATTGTTTTAGTCACTTTCCTCTTGCTGTGATAGAACCACCATGACCAAGGGAACTTATAAAAGGAAGAGTTTATTTGGGCTTATGATTGATGGTTCCAGGGAATTAGAGTCCATTGTGGTGGGAGGCATGGTGGCCGGGGCTGGAGCAGAAAGCCGAGGTTCACATCTCCAATAAGCACAGTAAGTCAAGAGAGAGCAACTGGAGACTGCAAGGCTTGTTAAACTCACTAAGCCCACCCCTAATGACGTACTTCCTCCAGCATGGGCACACCTTCTAAGACCTCCCAAAACAGTGCCACTGACTGGGGACAAAATGTCTGAATACTTAAAGCCTATGGGGGACACTCTCACTCAAACCACCACATGCATCAAGTTTTGCTGCACACTTCCAAGGACTGTACAGCTTGCAATACTGTACAGCTTACCTGAGCCATGGCAAGATACAGGGAAAGGACGTTGCAAATCACTCAGCTTCAGGTTAGTGCTATGCCCATTCTCTCTCTCTCTCTCTCTCTCTCTCTCTCTCTCTCTCTCTCTCCACAACACACACACACACACACACACACACACACACACACACACCCCTAAAACCCTTGAATTCATTTTCATGCAGAACTCAGCTCAGTAGGAGCAACATGGTGCAATGCGGGTGGGGGCACCAGCTGCCTCCTCTATGGAGAACATTCTATGTTAATCTGATTTTCTGTAGCTTTTTTCTCTGATTTCTCTATTTGTAGCTTTTAGTCTTGACTTTCTTCCATCCGTTCTCACAGATGCAGCTTCTAACTTGGCGTCTTAGCCAGAACCACCCTTCATCTGGTTGATTCTTTTGAATACATGTTTTGCTATTCTTCATGATTTCTTGTTCCCTGTAGGTATTTTTAAATTTTATCTTTTGTAATTTCAACAGAGTAAGCAGAGTTATTTATATTTGGCATCTCGGGGTCTTTTTCTATTTTCTCTACTCTTCTTCCATTATGAATCAGTATTTGTAGATTTAAATTTTATGCTTATTGAATATTTTCCTTGGAAAGATTATTTCTACATGTTTTTTGAGGTTCATGATGGAGATACATTCCTTTGGACAGCATTTTCTCTTCTGTCATGAACTTGTGAGTGCAGCCAGTTTCCTATCCTTGAATTTGAAAATAATGGAAGCTAATAGTTCATGACATTTTAATATTTCCTGGTGATTTAATTTGTGCTATATATCCTTGGGAGGGAGATTACTTCTTGGCTTCTCATTTTGAAAGTAAAGTTGTTGGGGGTGTGTTTGAGGTTTAGAAAATATTGTCCAGCCTGTTTCCTGCACTGAGTAGATCTGAGCTTTACTCCATATGCCCTGTACACAGGAGTCTGTGAATGTCTACACTGAGGTCAGTCAGAGTCTGTTGGAAAATCAGTCTCCGGCTCATGTTCCAAATGGCAACCATCCACATACAGAAATGCATTCATGAATATTCACCAATTCACAAGAGAGGCTAAGGATACCCCTTTGAACCATAGACCAGGGTATAATCACATGCAAAGAAGGGTAGAAAGGTTTACGTTTGACCATGCCTCTTATCCCCTGAGATCAGCACATCGCTACCTACAGAGAAATCATCTGGGACAACAGCTTACATAGGAAGACATTAAAATTACAGTCAGATATTTTGTGACTCATTACAGAAGACCTATTTTAGGCTTGCCCCAGGATAAATCATGGGCCCTCTATCAGACCTAGATCATTTGAACTCAGAGAATAAAAGGAATGAAGAGTGTACCAATGACTAGTGCAGAGTTCTTGTCAGCAGCTCTGCGCTCCAAATGGAGGTGCTCTCTAGCCAACTGCATCACTTTGCAGGAAGCCTTGTCAGCAGGTCTTCTTATGCTACTGCATCTATTTCATTTGAATTGAAACATTTCCTCCTAGAGTTGGAGGAGAGATGTTCATAAGACTCAGGAAGTTTATAAAATATATACGACTCAGGAAGTTAAAAAAGTTACAAGACTCATAAGGCTCCTGTCCTAGATTATATAAGTGGTAAATAATTTCTGGGGAAGATGAGACTCTTCAGTGGAGCAGCCCACAATGTACAAGGAGCTCTACAATGTAGCTTTCATGAGTTGTCACTCCAGCCAGTTGTTTTCAAAATGTCAAAGAATTTCTCTGCAGAAACCTATAAATCAGGAGAAAATCATACAATACATTTTAAGTGCTAAAGAACAAAGTACTAGTCAATAATACTTTACATAGCAGAGACCTACAGAAACATGGGAGAAATCAACAGTTGCCCAGACAAAAGTATCTACAGGAATGAATTATCATGAGGCCTTTTTTACAGGAATTGTTAACGGGATCCTTCAGTCTGAAAGAAGAGACTCATATGGATTATTAACATGAAACCTATGAAAGCATCGAACTCATCAGTGTAATATGACAGTCACATCCACAACACTCTAGTGCATGTATAGCACAATGAATTCATAACAATGAATCTTTTAACTAGAAAGGGCTAGGAGACAAAAATTATTAAAAACAACTATTATGCAATAAATTAAACTAGTAAGGGATACAAATTTTCATTGAAAATTTGCAATTTTGTACAATATAATTTTATGGTATTTAGATCCTCTCTACGGTATTTAGATCCTCTCTATCTTCACCTCCCTTCAATGTTCATGCCCAATTCAACGGACTCTATTATATATATATATATATATATATATGTATATGTATGGCTATAGAGCCTAATTTGTGTCCCTGAATGTCCGTCAGTGTGGGTCCATCCACTGGAGTCTGGTTAATCTCAGAGTCCCAGGCCTGAAGAAGACTGTCTCTGCTCCTCCCGGCAGCCATCTTTCACCATGATTTCCTTAGGTGGGGTTGGAGCTTCTGACCCTCTTCCTCATGTCTGTGCTGGTATTTCTTTCTGGTCTGAGTTTGGACGGGCCTTGTGCTTGCTGTCAGTGTTGCTTCATGTGAGTAACTGACCAGCTGTCTGTTTCCTTGTGGTCATTCACCACCTCTGACTCATAGTTTTTCTGCACCCTCTGCTACAATGATCCCTGAGCCTCCAGAGCAAAATTTTTTTTTATTTTTATTGAACTTTTGTGCATTTCTCCCAACCTTTTCCAATCAAATTTAGAACTGTTTCCCCATCCATGCCCCCCAACCAGAGCTCATGCATTCTGCCATACATGTTATGTCCTGTCTGGCATCTTTTTCTTAGTCTTTTTAAACTTTTTTTGATGTAGAAGTTTACTGTTTTGGTCATATGTTTGAAACAAGTCTTTTGTTGTTGCTGTTCCTTTTTATATTATATTACGCATACTATATATATATATATATATATATATATTATATATATATTCCAACAATATGCCAAAATAACAGATCTGAGAAAAACTATAGGTTAATTCCAAACAGTTTGGTATTCACATTTTAACAGTAATGTTTCATGCATGTAGCCACTGATTTTAGCACTTCTCAAAGACATGAGACACAGCCTTTTAACCTTCCAGTATGGACTGAGGACTCATGTCTCTCCAAGAATCCTCCAACCTTCAATGCCAGATGGGGACTATGAGGTACACACAGCTTGTGGACTAACATTAAGGGAGTCAGCCTCAATCGGAATATAGAATGCCATTGTTGGACTACCTGGGCTGTATCATGGAAGCCAGTGCAGGGGTATCGAGACAGGACAGTGCTTACGGACTTCATTTGGGGGACCATGGGAGGAAGACCCCAATGTGGAGCAAAAGTGCAGGATTGACTGTTTGGGTTCTTGTCAAGGAGGAACTCTCTGAGCACTTCCTAAGGAAAACATGACATCTTTTAGGGAAAAAAATCCTCTAATTCACGATGATATGTGTATGTATTATACATATATATTATATATATATATATATATATCTATAAATATAATATATAACTAAAATACAACAAGAAAATAACAACAAAAGAATGCGAAAAAAAAAAACAACTGGAAAGACTCAGAGTAAAAAAAAGAATAGGAACATGTATGGCAGAGTGCAGGGAGAACTTGGGTTGGGTGGGGGGCATGGAAAGGGAAGCAGTTCTAGATTCAATTGAGAAATGATGTATGTCCTATGGAAAAAGTTTAATAACAATAAAAAATTTATATATAGATACATAAAGAAATATAACTTTACTTTCCTATGTTACATAGCAAGTTAATGAATATTTTAATATACCTTTTTTCCCTTTTTTTTTGTCTTTTCAAGACAGGATCTCCCTGTAGCCCCAGCTGTCCTGGAACTCACTCTGTAGACCAGGCTGGCCTTGAACTCGCAAAGATCTGCCTGCCTCTGCCTCCCAAGTGCTAGGATTAAAGGCGTGCGCCACCACGCCTGGATTTTTGTTATTTTTGAGACAGGGTCTCCCTTTAGTCCCAGCTGAACTGGACCTTGCTCTGTAGACCAGGCTGTCCTTGAACTCACAGAGATCCGCCTGCTTCTGCCTCCTGAGTGCTAGGATTAAAGGCATGCACCACCACACCTGGCTATTTTAATATACTTTTAAAGAAGAGATTTATTCTTTCTCATAAATATTAGAACTTAGGAAAATAGATACATAAACTTCAAGCTATATCTATAGTAACATCAGTCACTCTGGTATTATTTTTACTAAAAAATTGTCCAGCTTGACTTACATATAAGGATTTGGTGCTAGGATCCACAAATGAGGGGCACCATTTGGTGCTAGGATCCACAAATGAGGGGCACCATATGTCATTTGTTTTTTGGACAGTGTTACTTCACTTAGCATAATAGCCTTTAGTTCCATCTATTTACCTGCAAATTTCATGATGTCATCTTTCTTTACCACTGCATAGAACTCCATCGTGTAAATGTACCACAGTTTCATTATCATCATTATCATCAGTTGAGGGACACTTGTGTTGCTTCCAGCTCTTTGCTATTGTGAAAAGAGCTGCAATAAACATAGTTGTGTATGTATCTCTGCAATAGGAGGAATCTTTTGGTTATATACCCAGGAGTGGTATGACTGGGTCAAGTGGTAGGTTCATTTTGAGTCTTTTGATAGTTCTCTACACTGCTTTCCATAGGGGTTGCACAAGTTTGCATTCCCACCAGCAGTGAATGAGTATTCCTCTTGGCCCACAACCTCTCCAGCATTTGGTACCAGTTGTTTTCTTGATCATAGCCAGTCTTACTGGGGTAAGATGAAATCTTAAAGTGGTTTTAATTTGCATTTTCTTAATTACTAAGGATGCTGAACACTTTTTAAGATATTTCTCAGCAATCTTTACTTTTTCATTTGTGAAGTCTCTGTTCAGCTCTTTACTCCATCATTTGGTTGGGTTATTTTTTTTTCTTGATCTTTTGTTTTGTTGAGTAATTTATATAATCTTGAAGTTAAACCTCTGTCAGATGTGTCACCATTTGTAGAAGAATAAAACTAAACCCTTACCTTTCACTCTGTACAAAAGTCAACTCCAAATGGGATCAAAGACCTCACTGTGAAACCTGAAACTCTGAAAATGATAGAAGAAAACATTAGCAGTAACCTACAAGATACAGGTGTAGGCAAAGACTTTCTAAATCAGACAGTAGTTGTTTAGGAAATAAGATGAACAATCAACAAGTAGTACCTCATTAAACTAAAAAGCTTCTGTACAGTGAAAGAAACAATCAAAGAAGTGAAGAGAAAATCCACAGAGCAGAAGTTTTATATAGGTATCTTATTCAGCGATGAGCACTCTGCAGCCTCTTGTTCTCTGCACGTTGGCCCATTGTGGGTTTCTGTGTTAATCACCATCTGTTGTGTAAGGAAACTTCTCTGGAGAGAGTTGACAGATGCATTAATTCATGGGTGTAAGTCATTAAGAGTTGGTTCAATATGGTAAATATTTAGCAGAAAACGAGTCTTAGGTTTTCCCCCTTGTCCTGTGACCTGTGTAGTATCTCTTGTATTATTGCTACATCATAAATTGCCTCAAACTTTAACTGCTTAAACAATAACACTTATTGTATACATTTCAGTACATAGTGATCTTCTCTCAAAGCTCAGTCAAAGAAAATCTGCTTCCAATGGTGTTGCAAATTTCTGTTCCTTGAACAGTGTTAGACTTGGAGTATCAGTTCTTGCTGATCAAAAGCCTTTTTCAATTACTTCCCACAAACACCCCTCTATCTAGCCACTCCGCACATGCCCATTGACTGTTCCAGAATGAGAAGGCAAAAAAACAAAATTGGACAAGAATATTTTTGTGGACTAATCTTAGAAATAGCTTGTCACTTTTACTAGATTCTGTTCCTTAGAAGCAAGTCACTAGGTCCCATTAAGTTAAGGAAAGACAGCATATTGGCACGGATACCAGGAAATAAGATTTGTTGAACATCAGTGGAAGCTTCTGGAACATGTCTAAATCACTGATATCATAAGCAGAGAGAATCCCTCTAGGGTGGAGAAGGCAGGTAGATCAATGCTCAGAAGCGTAAACACTAAAACACTGTACACATCAATATGGAATGTACTGTTTTCAGACATACATGGATTACTTGCCAAACTTAGTTCCCTGCTTGTCCATGAAACAAATTTGACACATTAAGCATTTAAATATTAGACAATTTTAACATAGCAGAAGTTAATATAGAAATCAGCAACAAAAATAAATTGAAGATTTGCAAATGTTTTACAATTAAGTACGGAGTTTTTGCTTTCTTTTTCTGATTCTTAGATTTAAAACGTTTTATTTTAATAAAATTTACATATTATTCAATTTCTCATCTTAATTATTTTTCAGTGATCAGCAGTAGGAAATACATTCACATTGTTATATAATTGTTGTCCAGAATGCTTTTCATCTATCAAAACTAGACTCTCTACCTGTGAAGCAGTAACTCTCCCATGTCTTCACCTCCATTCCTGTAGTAACTTCTATCCTGGCTTTTACCTCTATGAACTTAACCATCCAGACACCTCATATAAATGGAACTGTGCAATATTTATCTTTTTGTGACTAGTGTATTCTACTTAGCAAATGATCTTAGGATGCATGGCAGCTATAGTATATGTCATAGTTTTTGTCCTTTTAAAGATGAATATATTTTGTGTTTATACATATATCAATGATATATATATTATATAATATATATTTATATATATATTTGTATGCAATATTCACTTCTTTTTTTTTTTTTTTTGAGAGACGGTCTCCCTATAGCCCCAGCTGGCCTGGAATTCACTATGTAGACCAGGCGCCTTGAACTCACAGAGATCTGCCTGCCTCTGCCTGCCTCTGCCTCCTGAGTGCTAGGATTAAAGGCTCGTGCCATCACGCCCGGCTTAAAGATGGTTCTTAGCCTCCATGTGGGTGCTGGGAAAATCAAATCAAGTTCCTATGCCAGAACAGTCGGTGCTCTTAACTGCTGAGCCATCTGCCCAGCCCCCAATATTCACTTCTTAATGGACAGGAGGGATTCCTCTAATTCTTCATTACTGTAAATAATATACAAGTATACAAGTCTGTCTTCAAGAACTTACTTGCAATTGTTCTGAATATATATCTAGAAGTAGAATCACTGGATCATATTTACTTTTCTGAGAAACTGCTTTATTATTTTCCACAGTGGCTGCACAATTATGTATTCCCATGAGTAGTTCATGAAAGCTTTCTTTTTCTCTTTCACTTATTTTATAGTGCTGTAGATAGAATCCTTGATCCTGTGCATACTTTATAAATTCTCTATCATTAAGTTCCATCTCCAGTTCCAAAGTGTTTAAATTTCTACCACAATTGTTACATTCTAAAGCTTCTGGATTTTATTGCTTCTGTTTTGATTTTTGTTTATTTATTTATTTTATTTTTTTATTAATTTTATTTATTTCTGTATGTGTATGAATGTACTGTCTGCATGCAAGTCTGTGCACCCGTGTCGTGCAATGCCGCGGAGGTCAGAAGATGGTCTCGGATTCCCCTGGAATTGGAGTTCTCCTGGAATTGGAGTTTCAGATGGTTCTCGGCCGCCATGTGGGTGCTGGGGATCAAACCCGGGTCCTCTGTAAGAGCGGTCGGCGCTCTTAACCGCTAGGCCATCTCTCCAGCCCCATGATTTAAGAGAGTCTTGCTATATAGTCCAGGCTGGCCTCAGCCTCCTGAGTGCTGGGAGTCAATGCATACACCAACACACTCAGCCTGTTTGCTTTTATGATGGCCATGCTAATGGGTATGAGGTAAATTATGCTATGGTCTGCCTTTATGCAGTTTTAAGAGTGTTGATAAATCATGCATTTTATAAAAGACTAGCACTAGTATAAATATCAAATGATCCTGTTCCATGTTCAGTAAAGCTTCAGGATACAAAATCAAGATACCAAAGTCAATAGCTTTCATAAAAAGCTTGCTGAGATAGAAGCCAAGAAAAATATCCCTGTCCCATCTACAACAGGTCCAAAGGGGGAAAAGTACTTAAGAAAAAAACCTAATGAAGGAAATGGAGGACTTCTATAGTAAAAATCTTTAAGACATGAAAAAATATAAGAGGTAGTAATGACTGCTACCATGGAAGAACATTCAAGAGCAGTCAGTGCTCTTAACGGCTGAGCCATCTCTCCAGCCCAACCACCTAATATTTTATAAAGATGTCAAAAGCATATGCTGAGGGTATAGTTGATAGCACACACACACACACACACACACACACACACACACACACATAGGTAACATTGCTGGCAAAATTGGATATCTGTCTTTAGAAGAATGAAAATATATTTGTATCTCAAAAAACACTTCAAAGTGGGCCAAAGGCCTCAATTTAATTTTTTTGTGTGGGTGTATGAGTGTACTGTCTGCATGTAGGTTGGTGCACCCGTGTCATGCAATGCCACAGAGGTCAGAAGAGGTCATCGGATTCCCCTAGAACTGGAGCTAAAGATGGTTCTTAGCCACCATGAGGGTGCTGGGAATTGAACCCAGGTCTTCTGCAAGAGCAGCCGGTGCTCTTAATCACTGAGCCATCTCTCCAGCCCCAGGCCTCAATTTAAAATCTGAAACACTTGAGATTGCTAGAGGAAAACGCAGGGGATAGCTTCAAGATGTAGATACAGGCAAGAACTTTCTGAACAGGACTCCAATAACACAGAAAGTAGCCCCCAATCATTAACAAATGGGACTACACACAATTTAACAATTCCTGCACATTAAAACCAACATCAGCAGAGCAAGTAGCCAGCCTGCAGAGTGAGAAAGTCTGTGCCAGCTACACTTCAGACATGGCATTAATATCTAGAATATATAAAGAACTGCCAAAATTAAACATCAGAAACCAAATCTGCCTATCAACAAATGGGTTAACAGACTGAACAGATGGTTCTCAAAAAGAAGAAGCACAATGGCGTATAAGCACTGTTAAAAGTGTTTGACGTTCTTAGCTATCAGAGAAATACAAATTAAAACTACTTTGAGATTCTCTCACACCCCAATCAGAATGGTTACCATAAAGAAAAAAGATAACAATAAATGCTGACGAGGATGTAGAGGGAAAGGAAACTTTATTCACTATGGTAAGAGTGTAACTTAGTACAGCTATTATGAAAATCATTGGTAGTTTCTCAAAAGCTTTTAAATAGAACTTCCATATGACCATGCTATATGACTCCTGGGCATATACCCTAAGGACTATATCTTGTCACAGGGATACCTGCGCATCCATGTTTATCACTGCACTGTTCACAATACCAAGGAAATGGAACCAGCCTAGAGCCTATCAAAGGATGAAAGGATAAAGAAAATGTGGCTCACATACACAATGGAATTTTATGCATCTGTAAAGAAAAATGAAATCACGGAAATTTTCAGGAAAATTAATGGAGTAAGAAATTTTATTAAGTGAGGTAACTCAGACTCAAAAAGACAAAAATCACATATTCTTCATCTAAGGCTCCTAGCTTATGATGTTTATATGTATTTATCTAAGTGAGTGTAACTGTGGTCAAGGTTATGAAACTGGAATAGAGGTCATGAGAGTGGAAAAACAATGGTGAGAATTGGGAGGGGGTGAGGTCATTAGGACACAGGAGACACCGAAGGAAAGGAGGCTGCAGGTAGTGTGTTGAGGACACAAGAACGTGTAAGGGCAGGGGAGGAGAAGCAGGGGAAAGTATCAACAAAAACAAATTTTGTTTGAAGATTCCAGAATGAAACCTGGTACTGTGCATGCAAACTAAATTCTTAATAAGAAAATAAATCTCTTATAAAAAATTTTCTTAGCAAAGGGTAGAAAGAGTACTTTCTCTGATAACAGTACTGCTATACTCTTTTGCTTGTTATTTGCTATGTATAACCACAGTCTTTTACTTTCAAATTCTCTAGTCCTTATGTTTACTATACTGCATATAATTAAAATTCAGATGATTACAAGTAAGAGTTGGTAACTTTATTTTGTAACTGGAATGTTTTGTCCATTACATTTAATATAGTTATTGTGTATTTGAAATTTTTTTATTTGTCTTTTTGAGACAGGGTCTCCCTTTAGTCCCAGCTGGGCTGGAGCTCACTATACAGACAAAGCTGGCCTTGAACTTGCAGAGATCTGCCTGCCTCTGCCTCCCAAGTGCTGGGATTAAAGGTATGCACCACCATGCC